>JAHKKF010514021.1:0-13439 GCA_019740295.1 Labeo calbasu | reverse complement strand
AAAAAATATATATATATATATATATATATATATATATATATAATACTAATTATTTAAAAAAAATAATAATTATTTAAATCCTCCACAAAACAGTTCATTTAACTATCATTTAATACTGCACAGAAATATAAATTGCATAAATTCTGTGAAATTTGCCAATGTAAAAAATATTAATCCAATTAATCCAATTTTCACTTCCATTTTTATTGATTTTGTTGCATGTTTGCACTCCAATAAAGCTGTTTAAATACAGACAAATATACTGATGCATGTCTGTTTTAGGGTGGAAACATTTGCGGTTGGTTGTTATAGCTGACCACAATAAGAGAGAGAGAAAGTGAGTGGATGACAAACACAAGCAGGAAACCATTTTAACATCCTGCTGAGTTTTGTTGCACCAAAGATGCCCATTTTACCCATGTTAATGTCTGTTTGATTAGGTCTGTTTTCGATCCCTTCTATGACAAACGTATTTATGATTCAGGACTGCAAAAACAAAGTGAGATCTGCATCTGCAAGTTGCTGTCACTCACTTTTCTGTATTATATTTGAAGATGTCTGCATTTTTTTCTTTCTTTTTTTTTTTTGTAATTATATAATTATTGTTACTTATCACAAAATAATATTTACAAGCAATAAATGTGCAAATAACATTTCTTACCAAAACTACAGAACAATACATATTTTACAAAGATATTTTTATTGTGAATATGTTGTATATTACAGATAATTATATATGTAAATGTAAAATTGTATACAGAAAATAGTTGAACGTGTGTGCTATATGTAGTTAAAGCATGCTTGAGAAAAAAGTCAGTTCAAATTTGCATCTGCCTTTGCTAAGTAGAAAAAGAGTGAGCAATAGTAAGCAGTAAGTTTGCAGTGAATTGTATACATTGAGCCGGTAGAATCACATCTTTGCATAGGGATGTGCAGATGTCAGTAGTCTGTAAGAGACTTCAGTGTGGAAGCAGATTTTTCCAGTCTTACTCATCTCACACTGATGCTTCTCCTTTGTATCCCCCTGAAATGAATTGGAGATGCACATGATACAAACTTAACTATTGTCTTTGGCAAAGCTTAAACATTTCATGAAAACAACTGAAAATATAAATACCGTAATAACATCTTCTGTGAATATCTCTGCAGAACCTAAATATATGAGAATATGCCAGTAAAGTGATGAAATAATGTCGTTCTGAACACAGAAACTTCAGTGCACAGGTGCTCTTAAATACAGCAAAATGTCAGTACCATCTAAACATATAAATACTATGCCCTCTCAGAACAAAAGGTACAGTTCTGTCGCAGGGGCAGTACCCTAGAGTACAAAAGTGAAAAGGTACATCTTTGTACCTTACCTACCCCTAAACAGTACATATTAGTACCTTAAAGGTACATTGTAGTACTTTGAAAGTACATATTGATACCTTAAAAGTACATATTAGTACTTCAAAAGTACATATTTTTACCATTTCACTTTGTACCTTAGGGTACCGCCCCAGCGACTGTACCTTTTTTTCTGACAGTTGTAACACTGCTTTCTTCATCATATTTATTATGTCATTATAAAAACTACATTAAATATGTGAAATATCTTTAATTTCAGAATCAGTTTCATATGCTTTCTCAACAAAAAAAAATTGACCAAACACTGTCACTAGGACAATACCTACCTTGAAAAATGTTATTATTAATTATTACTACATTATTAAACACTAAAAAATCCTTATTAGTACCTTAAAAGTACATATTAGTACTTTTGAAAAGGTACTTCACAACAACAATCATTACATTAATGAAGTGTAACAACTTTAATTCAAATTTACAATTTTACAAATTTACATGGGCAGAATATTTTCTGACAGAAAACTGACATCTGCAATTTATTGAGGACTTAGTATTAAGTATCTCACAAAAATAACAGTTGTTTTTATTTTTAAATAACTAGCTTTAAAAACATGTATTTTACACATTTGTCATTTGATTGCAGATTTGATTTCTGACCAAAGACTGACCAAAAACATTTGATCTTATATTGAAAAAAAAGGTTCCAAGGAAATGAACAGCAAATGAGATACCTGTGGTTTGAGCCCGACAGAAGCAGTAAACACAGATGGAGGACAGGAGTGAGGAGAGGAGAACACACACTGGACACACACTGAACAGCAGCGTCCAGCAGAGCAGACAGTTTGATACAGGAGGCGTTACATATTACTTTCAGTTTCACAAATGAAATTAAGACAAAAGAGTTGCTACTTACCAGTGCTTTTCAAACCAGCAGGGAGCACTGCAGTTTCACTCTTTGGTCACAACTTCCTCTTCATACAGAGTTTTGAAGTCGAAAAAGAAAAACTAATGAAAAATACATCTTCAATGCAGACATGCATTCTTCTGCATAAAGTTGGATTTATAACTATTTATTATATTCTATATTATAGCTACTAATATGACATTTTTACATATAAATATATTAAAAGAGATAGATTCCCCATTGCCCTGCATGTGATGGACTGGCCATCTTTTTAGATTATTTCCCTGCGTAGAGCCTGAGGTGCTGGAATAGGCTCCAGCATTCTCGCAACCACAAGCGGTTTAGAAAAAGGATGGATAGATGTTTCCCCTACCGTCATAATAATGATCTCATTCATTCAGAAACTGATTGTCATGTGATTCAGTGTAGATGCAGGGTCAGCAGGAACGTTCATGTATTGATCAGTGTCCTAGATTCAGGGTTCACACACACACTGGTATTTCTATCATTATGGGGACATTATAGGCATAATGGTTTTTCTACTGTACATACTGTATTTTCTGTCCCCTTATTCTAACCCTACATCTAAACCTACCCCTCACACAAAACTTTTTGCATTTTTAGATTTCCAAAGCACTGTATTCATTATGATTTATAAGCTTGTTTCCTCATGGGGACCCCATTAGATCAAAATTTACTGGTATTAATGTAGCAAATACCAGCACACAAACACACGCTTTGTCCTCGTACAGCATTTTGTCCTCTTTTATATTTATTGGAAAACAATACATGCCAGAGTTTTAAATATGGTGTATCTTCAAGAGGGAATTTTAGGCTTTTTGGTGATACCCATTTTTGGGGAAACAGACTCTCCTAGTTCATTTTATGAAAGAGGAACTGTAGGCAAATTTTTTTGAATGAGATGAATTACATCATTTTGTAACACAGTAAATTTACATTAAAGTAAATTAAATATTGAGTATTTTTAATTTTAATGCACAAACAATTTCTTTTACAAGAAAGACATAAGATTTGTTTGATGCCTTCAGGACTCAAATATCTATATATTGTCACCTGTCATGGAGAAACAGGTGAATGGTGTACAAAAATCATTGTATCATTGAAATACTATAATAATTGTTATTAATATTTTGAATTGGATTTTATTTTTGTTGAAGTTTCTTCTATAATTTTTATCAAAATCTCAATCTGTGTCTAAGTATCTGATCTATACTTAGTGGAATTACTTTAAAAGTACATATTAGGACATACATTTGTACACTGTAAAAAACAAACAAACAAAAAAAACAATTTGTTGAGTCAACTTAAAATAATTTGTTACCCTGCTGCCTTAAAATTTTAAGTTCAGTCAACTTAAATGAGTTTAGTCAGCTTGAAATGATCACAACTTAGATATTTGAGTTGATTAAACTAAAAATTTGGTTTGTTAAACTTGGAAACAAACTGGGCAGAAAGCCCAGCTTTTAAGTTTAACAAACCAAACTTTTAAAATTGTAAAATTTTAAGTTGAATCAACTCAGATATATAAGTTTTACACTTAGTACAACTTAACATTTCCAGTTGACCAAACTTTTTTGAGTTGACTGAACTTAAAATTTTAAAGGCAGCCAGGAAACAAATTATTTTAAGGTGACTCAACAAATAGTTTTTTACAGTGTACACACTGGCCCTGTATAACTTTTTTCTGTGTTAAATATATATAAACTTAAATATATTTTCGTATATATAAAATGTGACGCAAGGCACATCATGGCACGTCATGAAACACAACTGCACGTTAGTTCTTCCATAAACCAGATACCTTCACACAGTTATCTGATGCCACACTCGGACACTTTGAACCATGCGCATGAATGGGCACACACATACACGCACACACTCCTTTTTCCGAGTGTTATCACTGACATGGTAAACCTTGGACAGGGGAATCCTAAGTGATCCGCCGGGGGGCTATAAATGTGTCTGGCTGAGCAGAGGTTGAACTGAGCCACTCCGAACAACAGCAGAATTTGAGACAGATCACCTGGACACGTGTGTCTCACAGAGTGGTCTCCTTCAAGACAAGTGCTTCTGTTCAGGCTGTAGTTTGTTCAGTGGAGATCTGAAAGTAACAACTTGCGCTGGGAGCACCGAGACAGGTAGAAAGGAATTCAGAAGTGTTTGGACAGCACTTCAGAAGCCACAGGCAACCTGACTACAACACAGGTGGGTGTTTTTATCTGTGAAAATGCCTTTAGTCAGGTAAAATTATGTTTAAAAATATTTAAATGTTAATATATTTAGTTAAAATGCTAAATATAATCTTTATATTGAAAATGTATATTTTAATTAGTTAATTTAATTAACATTTCTACACTTATATACCAGTAGCATATCATTTATTTATAAAGGTTATGCATAAAAAGCAAATGCATATTTAAAACAGTGAGAATTGCAAGTGCGGTTAAATGTAATGTAAATTAATGTAATGTACAGTATTTACATAACATAAATATACATTTTAAACTACATATGAAAATATTGTAGTTATTCTTATTCATATTACAGATTTCATTATTGATTATGTCAACAGACTTTAAATTCACCCTAAAATAACCTGTTGTGCAACAGCATCATCATCATCATCATTTCATTCGTTCTAGGAAAACGCTAAACACTTCTCATTATTCCAACCAAACAGTTTTACACAACAGCATCCAAAGATGTAATCTGTTGTATCACTGTCGTATGAATTTTGTACATATTGCCAATAACTAAGATGAGCCACAATGCCAGTCGTACTCTGTTCATTGTCAGCGCTGAAGCCAGAGTGGAAATTATTTGGCACAGAGCAGAAATCAATACAAAACCATGTGAGTTAAATCAATTGAGGAAGCTCTGATTATTGTGATGCCCTGTGCATTGTGTCCATTTACTTACAAAAAACAAATATTAAATAAATAAATAAGTAAATAAGTAAATAATAATCAAATAGAAACTTGAATTTTGAAATTCTGATTTTTTTGAATGAATGGTACATATTTATCTTTCATATCATATCTTGCTATTTTTTCCACACCAATAAAACAATTACAAAATAGTAGTTAGTGTAACTCTTTTATCTTTATAGAACCTGACCGGACTATGACTGACAGTTATTAATTAATTACCTTTACATTTGTACAGTAGAGAAGATGCCACAAACAATTACAAACTATTCAGTCTGTAAAACTGAAAAGGAATCAAGAAAACAGTAACATAACTATTTATATTACACAGACAATGGCACCACGACCAAAGCAAGAGGAGGAATCTGAGGAGAAGCCAACAGAAACACTTGACGGTATGTACGGTGAATGCGTAAGTTTAAATTGTATTTGTGTGTAATTGTGAATCAAAAATAGAACCTGTTTTACTAAAGCTTTCTGCTTTTCTCAGTTTCCAGAAAGAAGTCTCTTACCATGGCCCCTGTTGCATCCACATCAGCTCTAATTGAAGATGATCCTTGGGACATGCCTGAATTGCAGGACACAGGGGTTAAATGGGCAGGTATGCTGAATGTTTGCTTTACTATATGCATATTTTGTTTTTAACCCTATAAAGTGAGCTGTATCATATTTGATACCCAAAGGCCTCTAAATTATTAACATAATCAAAACTGTGCTGAAAACCATTTGTGCACAATCTGCTTACTACATTCTGATTGATATTTCATTTTTACAGCAAGTTACATGCCTTTAACTAGAAGATTTGTAGAAACCCTTTAAGGTTGTGGTACGTCTTTTTGCTGTGAACGCTTTACCAGTGTTGGGGAAAGTTATTTTTAATTAAATTAATGCATTACAATATTGTGTTACTCCATAAAAAAGTAACTAATTACATTACTTAGTTACTTTTTATGGAGAGTAGCGAATTACGTTACTTTTGCTTTACTTTTTTTCACCTGAGCTGGGCTTGCTTATATATTTTTTATAACAAAAAACAGGTTTTATTTTTGTCAACTTTCACACCAAAAGTGAAATTAATAAGCTTCTGCTTGAAGGAAGTGCCTTTGCACCTTATTCCAAATTTCTCTCTGAGAGCTGTCAGTGAATAAGATAAAAAGTATTGAAAAGTAACTTTAAAAGTAATAAAGAAACTTAAAAAGTAATTTCAGTTAAAAAAAAAAAAAAAAAAAACTCAAGATATGTTCTTGTAAATTTAAAAGTAATGTGATACTTTACTAGTTACTTGAAAAAAGTAATCTGATTACATAACAACCCCAACGCTGCTCTTTACTGATTGCTATTAAATGTAAGAATGACTTTGATATTGTTAATAATAAAAAAACTCTAATTGAACTTACGCAGCTTAGGTTTAAAATGTATCACATATGATGTTGTATTTCATTATTGTTTTATTATTATTATTATTATTATAAATTTCATTTATAAATAGCATATTTCTGCTCAGTTTGGGCCTCAGAATATAACTTAGGTCTTTCTTTCTTACTTGATGAATGATTATCTATTATTTTTCTCTTTAGGCTTTACAATTTAGGTTAAATATTAAATAATATTTACTCATTTTCTCTCTTTAATTTTTTAGAACTGGACACCAAAGGGAAGGTCCTAAGAGTTTTGCTCACAGCAGCAAAGTTTATTTTCCTGCTTGGTTTGCTCTACACGTTTGTTTGCTCACTGGACATCCTCAGCTCAGCTTTCCAGCTTGTTGGAGGTATGCTTTAAAATACTGTAAATAACACACTAAAGTACAGTTTTCAGTGATTCATTTTTAGGTTCAAATGCATTGGTTTCTTGGTGCTTTAAAGGGACAGTGCACCCAAAAATGACAATTCTGTCATCATTTACTCACACTCATGTCGTTCCAGACCTGTACGACTTCTGTGAAACATAAAAGAAGATTTTTTGGTTATGCGTAACAAAGACGTGTGTTTTCTCAGGTAAAGCCGCAGGGGACATTTTCCAGGAGAATGCAGTGCTATCAAACCCTTTGGCAGGCCTTGTAATTGGGATGTTGGTAACGCTCCTAGTCCAGAGCTCCAGTACTTCCTCATCTATTGTGGTCAGCATGGTCTCCTCTGGATGTGAGTATTAAATCAAACTAATACTGACTCAGAATTATGACCAGACATCAATAATGAGGATGATTAGGATTGTGAAAATGAATCAATGCATCGCTCTAAAAATTAAAATGGTCCTTTCTGTTACGTTTGTGTCTTTAGCCTATTTTGGAGCACAATATGTGACCCTGGACCACAAAACCAGTCATAAGTAGCACATTTGTAGCAATAGCCAACAATATATTGTATGGGTCAAAATTATAGATTTTTCTTTTATGCCAAAAATCATGAGGATATACAGATTATATTTTATGAAGATATTCTGTACATTTCCTACAGTAAATATATCAAAACTTAACTTTTAATTAGTAATATGCATTGCCAAGATCTTCATTTGAACAACTTTAAAGGTGATTTTCTCAATATTTAGATTTTTTGCACCCTCAGATTCCAGATTTTCAAATAGTTGTATCTCGGCCAAATATTGTCCTATCCTAACAAACCAAAAAGCTTATTTAATCAGCTTTCAGATGATGTATAAATCTCAAATTCAAAAAATGACACTGGTTTTGTGGTCCAGGGTCACATATTTGAATAGAACTTGTTCAAATTTATCTGAATCAGGATTTCAGACTTGATAACATGATTTAGTAAAGAATCATAATCAAATCAAATAACTGTCAAAGCAAATCTTGATGTAAGTAAATTCCACTTTTAATAAATAATTTGAACTTCTCAACAGTGCTGGATGTCAAAACTGCTGTTCCTATTATTATGGGGACTAACATTGGCACATCAGTCACAAATACTTTTGTAGCCATGACACAAGTTGCTGACAGGAACAAGTTCCGGAGGTAAGGAGTTCAATATGAACTTTATAATGTATCATGACTGAACACATGAATCAAATTACATGAATATGAAAAGGGTTAGTTAAAAATTCTGTCATTAATTACTCACCCTCATTTTATTCCAAATCAAGTTCTTATGGGTTTGGAACGACATGAGGGTGAGTAATCAATGACCGAATTTTCATTTTTGGCTGAATTATACCTTTAAAGAGACAGTTAACTCAAAAACGAAAAATTCTGTCATAATTTAGATTACTCGAGTGGGTAAATAATGACAGAATCATAATCCTCTTCGTTTTAAAGATACTGATATTTCATTGAGATATGACTCTTGTTTTCTGTGTCCAGGGCATTTGCTGGAGCCACTGTGCATGATTTCTTTAACTGGCTTTCTGTCCTGGTGCTTTTGCCACTGGAAATCGCCACAGGTTACCTGGAGAAGCTCACAGACCTCATAGTCGAATCATTTAATATCCAGAGTGGAGAAAATGCACCAGACCTTCTGAATGTTATCACTGACCCACTTACCCACTCTATTGTTCAGGTATGTATGAGCGGGTGTGTGTGTGTGTGTGTGTGCATGCATGTAGGCATGTATGAGTTGTCGGTGTGTTGAAAAAAGCCAACATTAATAACAGGACAGGAAGATAATTAATTACCCCACGCAAACACTTCAATTGCCCTTCTGTACAGTACAAAGTTACAAGGGTTGCTGTTTACAAAGAGCAAGACAGATTAGTACTCTTAAACTATGTAAGAGTTTAGAAGTATTAATATGAATAATTTATATTTTAAATGTATTTTTTTAAGCTGGACAAATCTGTGATAAGTGGCATTGCGACTGGAGACCCTGAAGCCAAAAACAAATCTCTCATCCTGGTCTGGTGCAAGACAGCCTCAAACACGGTAATTATACTAATCAATTTCATATTTAAAGAAATGTATTTTTGCAGACATCTGTGAAACTATGATTTTCTGATATTTCTGATAACTGACAGTAATTTTTTTTTTTCTAGACTCTCCAGAATGTGACAGCATCGAACTGCACGGGCTTCCCTTGTTGGGAATTGAAAAATGTTACAGAAGTTATAAACATCAAAAAATGTGAGTTTAAAACTACTCCATAATGCAGCAATAATTATGCTAATGTAGACTAATGCACTAAACAAGCAGAAACTAAAACTCTTCTGTGGACTCTTTTTATTCTAGGCAATCACATCTTTGTGAACACAACCCTTTCTGACCTGGCGGTGGGTCTGATTTTGCTGGCTGGCTCTCTGCTCATCCTGTGCACTTGCCTCATTTTAATCGTGAAACTGCTCAACTCGATGCTCAAGGGCCAGGTTGCTATTGTCATCAAGAAGATAATGAACACCGGTCAGCATCCTTGAGATATTTTAGAACAAGAAAGCAGATTTAGAAGTTAAAATGAGCAAAATGAATAAAGCTGGCTTTTAAAGTTTACTATAGGCCTACTATATTTTGTGTTGGCTGTTATACATTGTTATATATGTAAAACAGAAAGAAATATATAAATGTATGTTTGTTTTTTTGTTTTGGTACGCACAGATTTTCCATTTCCATTTGCATGGCTGACTGGATACATTGCGATTGTGGTTGGCGCAGGAATGACTTTTATTGTCCAAAGCAGTTCTGTCTTTACCTCGGCTATAACTCCTCTTGTTGGTCAGTACAACCATCTTTTTACTGTCATTTTTACTGTCATTTACATTGTCTTTTACTGTCAAAGTATTTACTCACGTTTACTCATGTTTTTCCAAACCCATATTACTTGATTTCTTCTGTGGAACACAAAAGAAAAATCTAGAGTAAAACCTCAAGTACAATCTGTGAGAAAAAAAAAATATTTTTTTTATAACAAATTTATTTTAAATTAATTTATCTTAAATAATTTTAAGATTTTTTTTATTGGTTTTAGTTTATATAGTTTTAATTAATTTAGTACTTAAAGTTAAACTAATGTTGCAACTAGCTGAAATTAAATAAGCTTAAAATTTCATATTTCAAGTAACATTTTTTAAATGATTTTAGTTTTAGCTTTAGTTAATAACCCTGATTTATCTACTGTACTTCTCTCATGAATGTGCCAACAAGTGCGGGACAACTTAAATTTCAGTATGTCATAACAAATCATATGGACTGCTTTTATTTAACTTTTATGCTAGTTTTGCAAATTTTCTATTTTTTTTTAAACCCCAAAAGTCACCATTAATTGCAAGTAAATGAAAAAAAAAAAAAAAAACTCTAAAATGTTTGAAACAACATGGGAAGGAGTAAACAATGCCATCAGTTTTGGCTTTAAGACAGCAGTTTTATTTTTTCTGTTGCTTACTTCCCTTTTTTTTGGCTGTGAATTAGTGGAAAATCTAATGTTGCAACTAGCTTCAAATTTTACATTTCAAGTAACTTTCAAGTAATTTCAAAAAATGATTTTAGTTTTAGTTTTAGTTAATAACCCTGATCTGTCTACTGTACTTCCCTCATGAATGTGCAACAACTTAAATTTCAGTCTGTGATATGGACTGCTTTTATGAAACTTTTATGCTAGTTTTGCACATATATATATTTTGTAACTTTTAAACCCCAAATGTCATTTATTGCAATTATATGAAAAAGAAAGTCAAAAATGTTTGAAACAGCATGGAAGAGAATAAACTATACCATCAGTAGTTTTGATTTTTCTGTTGCTTGCTGCCTCTTTTTTTATTTAGCTGTGAATTAGTGGAAAATCAACGGCAAACTGCCTTATTTTTCAAAGAACTTCAAACTGCCTTTTTTAAAATGAAATGTTTGTTCGTTTGGTTTCAGGTATTGGTGTTATAAAAGTTGAAAGGGCATATCCGCTTTCCTTGGGATCCAATATTGGAACAACGACTACTGCGATATTAGCCGCCATGGCTAGTCCAGGGGAAACGCTTGGAAATTCATTACAGGTTAGCATAGCATGCAAATATATTCAACTGTGTTCACACTCACCCAGTCCATAACCTAATGGTGCAATTCTTCTCTCCATTAGATTGCCTTGGTTCATCTCTTCTTCAACCTCTCTGGGATTTTGCTGTGGTACCCGATCCCTTTCACACGTTTCCCCGTTCGAATGGCGAAGGGTCTTGGTCACATAACAGCTCAATACCGTTGGTTTTCGGGCTTTTACATCATTGTCTGCTTCTTCGTTTTCCCTCTAGTGGTCTTCGGCCTGTCTTTGGCTGGTTGGAAGGTCCTTGTGGGAGTTCTTGTTCCCATAGTGGCCATTCTGCTCTTTGCAATCATTGTTAACATTATACAGAATCACAAACCTCAGTGGCTTCCTTCCGCTCTCCGTTCTTGGGACTTTCTTCCTCTGTGGGTCCACTCTCTTGACCCATGGGATAGAGTAGTTACCATAATGGCTGCTCGCTGCTGCTGTTGCTGCAAGTGCTGCAATGTCACAGAAGAAGATGAAGAGACAGGAAAAGATGAAAATAAAGACCATGAAATTGAAATGTATGACAATCCAACAATGACTGATAAGATCAAGGAGGCCAAGAAAACGTCAATCAGCTCTGAAATCCTCAAGGCAACATCTTTATAGAGTGAAACACAGTATCATTACTGAACATATCCAACCCAAACTATATCAGTGGACTTTGGAGCAAGAATAAAAAGGAACCCGATATTTAATTTAACCGTTTATTTTTATTTAAGTCTTACATTTTTTTTTGCTTCTTATATTGAAATTTTTATACAAAGATGCTATTTTGTACAGGATATTGTAAATGTTATTGATAAATGCTCAATCTAATGTTACATATTATAAGATTTTCTGATTGCTCTTTTATTTGAGTAAAGCATACATTTATTTTTAATACCTCTAAGTTGAAATGAATGCTAGCTAACACACAAAGTATAATATAAAATGTTTAAACCATTGTCCTCCATTTAACTGTTTTCCTTTTATTTATGTAAACTTTATATTCTGTAGAATATTGCCATGATTTTACAATATTAAACTAATTTCTTGCAGTGAATTAATGTACTCAGAATTTTAACAGTGTTACAAAACACAACTCTGTGTTACAATGAGTATGGCTGACTTTTAAAGTCTGATAATAATGTTGTTCAAATGTTTTACTGTACAGTACAGAAATAATATAATCTTGTATAAACAAGAAGAAGTTAATATTGTTAATGTTGACACAGATATTCTGAGACAGTTATTCTGAAGGTCTCTACATCTCTGTCATATCCTGCTCTTGTTCACTACAAAGTATATTTCATGTAATTGTGATGAAATTCAAAATTTGTGAAAATATAATAATATAATATGCACAACATGGATATTTTCTCCTGCTCCTGTTGACTTTGAAGCCACGGTATATTGTCATTTAATTGTGATCAGTTATAGAAATACTACAGTAACAATTACTGTGAAAGTTTTAAATATAAATCTGATTTTGGGGTCTGTACATTTGTATTTTATATGTAAATGTATATATATATATATATATATATATATATTATTATATAGGTCCTAGTCCAAACTGAAGTATCCTAAGTGTATTCATGCCTCCTAGAGTTTCAATATCCCATATTCAGATTACAGTTGCTTTTTTAAATTTAATTACTAAATTTATGTAGTAATCTAATATTGCCCACAAAATTATATATATGTGAAAGCTTATGAATCAAATGAGAAAGCCTAGCCTAGTCTTTTCTGAACACTGGACAAACTCACATTGCATGCTTGTCCTCTTATTCTTACCCCTTCTTCAGGGTGTATATGCATGTTGTTGCTCTGTATTTCTGACATTGAGTGCCATTAAAAAAAAAAATGTCGCATTAGCCTAATATGCATTAGCATTAGCCTAATATGGCTAATTTATATAACAGATGAAAATTCTGAGCTTATAAAATTGAGGTCAAATGTTTACATCCACCTTTCAGAATCATTAAAAATGTTAATTATTTAACCAAAATAAGAGGGATCATACAAAATGCATGCTAATGTTTATTTAGTAGTGACCTGAATAAGATATTTCACATATACAGGTGCATCTCAATAAATTAGAATGTCGTGGAAAATTCAGTGCACACAGACTGAAGTAGTTTAAGTAGTTATCTCAACAAATTAGAATACTTCATAAGACCAATAAAAAAAAAACATTTTTAGTGAATTGGCCTTCTGGAAAGTATGTTCATTTACTGTATATGTACTCAATACTTGGTAGGGGCTCCTTTTGCTTTAATTACTGCCTCAATTCGGCGTGGCATG
>JAHKKF010514020.1:0-23462 GCA_019740295.1 Labeo calbasu | reverse complement strand
TTACAGAAATAAAATGGTATATAATAAAAATAAAAAAAATATCTGCCTACAAATAAGTGATAACTATAGAAGCCCATTTCCGCCACTGAATAAAAAAAAAAAAAAAAAGGTGATTGTGACCTTTTTGTCTCACAATTCTCACTTTTTTTCCATACAACTGAGTTTACTTCTTACAATTCAGACTTTTTCTCAGAATTGCGAGATATAAACTCTAAATTCTGAAATATACTTGTGAACTTGTGAAATATAAACTCGCAATTGCAAGTAATAAAGTCAGAATTCTGAGAAATAAACTTGCAATTATGAGAAATAAAGTCAACATTGTGAGATATAAACTCACAATTCTAACTTTTTTTTTTTCGCAATTATGAGTTTACATCTCACAATTCTGACTTTTTTGTGAGTAATAAAGTCAGAATTCTGAGAAATAAAATCAAAATTGTGAGATATAAACTCGCAATTCTGACTTTTTTTCTTAGAATTGTTTATATGTCACAATTCTGACTGTAACCCTCAATTTTGATAAAAAAGTCAGGATTGTGAGATATGAACTCACAATTCTGACTTTTTTATCAAAATAGCAATAGCCAAAAATACATTGTATGGGTCAAAATTATAAATTTTTCTTTTATGGCAAAAATCATTAGGAAATTAAGTAAAGATCATGTTCCATGAAGATATTTTGTAAAATTCCTACTGTAAACATATCAAAACTTAATTTTTGATCAGTAATATACATTGTTAAGAACTTTATTTAGACAACTTTAAAGGCGATTTTCTCAATATTTTGATTTTTTTGCACCCTCAGATTCCAGGTTTTCAAATAGTTGTATCTCGACCAAATATTGTTCTATCCTAACAAGCTTTCAGATGATGTATAAATCTCAATTTTGAAAAATTGACCCTTATGACTGGTTTTGTGATCCAGGGTCACAATTTATTTCTTAGAATCTAGAGTTTACATCTCACAAATCTGACTTTTTTTCTCAGAATTGTGCAATATAAACTTACAGTTGCGAGTAATAAATACAGAATTCTGAGAAATAAACTCGCAAAAACTCTTTTTTTCTCAGAATTGCAAGATATAAACTCTAAATTCTGAGAAATTAAGTAAATTCTGACTTTATAACTTGCAATTGCGAGTTTATATCTCAGTCAGAATTGTGAGATAAACAGTCGCAATAACCTTGTTTTATTTTTTATTCAGTAGTGAAAACAAGAATCTGTAGATAATTAACTTTAACAAATAGTATCAAGTATCAAATGAAACAAAGATTATTGGATTAAGTTTTACAATAAAATACTATTCTACTTCAAAATTTCGTGTTTGATTACATTTTAATTCATGTTTAATTTCACATTTAATTCGGTTCAATTTTAGCTACTTGCCGATTTTTTTGTCATTATTTGTAACATTTACTAGCAATTTCTGATTTCAAAGTAAAAGTTTTTCAGCGTAGGTTGGAATTCATTTTGGGGTATTTGGAAACAAATGTAAAGCGGACCGTAAAACTTCTGCAAGCGAAAGCCAAATTTCACGCTTTGAAATACCCATTTTCCTCCTTTACTTTTTATAATTCTGACTTTTTTTTTTTCAGAATTGTGAGATAGAAACTCTATATTCAGACTTTTTTCTCGAACTTGTGCGATATATACTCACAAATACAGGTAATAAAGTCAGAATTCTGACAAATAAAGTCAGAATTGCGAGATATAAACTCACAATTTTGTTGTTTTTTTTAGAATTGTTTATATCTCGCAATTCTGACTTTATAACTCGCAGTTGTGAGTTTATATCAGGCAATTCTAATTTTAAAAAAGTATACATTTATATTTATATATATAAGTATAAATTTATATCTCACAATTTGTGACTTAATTCCTCAGAATTTAGTGTTATATTTTGCAGTTCTGAATTTTTTTTCGCAATTGCGAGCTTACATTTCACAATTTTGAGAAATAAACTCGCAATTCTGAGAAATGACTTTTTTCTCAGAATTGTGAGTTTATATAACAATTATGACTTTTTTTCTCAGAATTGCAAGTTTATATCTCATAATCTCACAAAAAAAAGTCAGAATTGTGAGACAAAACTTTAAATTCTAAGAAATGAAGTCTTTATAACTTGCAGTTGCAAGTTTATATCTCACAATTCTGAGAAAAAAATTCAGAATTCTCAGATTTGTGAGACAAAGTTGCAATAACCTTTTTTAAATTTTTATTCAGTGGCAGAAACAGGCTTCCATAAATAACTAACTTTAACAAAAAAAATTTTTTGAAGTTGCAAATGAACAAAAACAAACAAAAACAAAAAAAAAAAAAAAGATTATTGGATAAAGTTTTACAAGACTACTTCAAAATTTCATGTTTAATTACATTTTAATTTGTTCTTAATTTTACGTTTAATTCAGTTCAATTTAAGTTAGTTGTCGATTTTTGTAATTATTTGTAAAATTTACTAGCAATTTCTGATTAAATACAGTTTTAAAGTAAAAGTTTTTCAGTGTATGTTGGAAATTAT
Source organism: Labeo calbasu (assembly GCA_019740295.1). Classification (NCBI taxonomy): domain Eukaryota; kingdom Metazoa; phylum Chordata; class Actinopteri; order Cypriniformes; family Cyprinidae; genus Labeo; species Labeo calbasu. The sequence continues at coordinate 20,941 of JAHKKF010514020.1, read as the reverse complement.
TTTGGGGTATTTGGAAACAATTGTAAAGCGGACCGCAAAACGTTTGCAAGCGAATGCCAAATTTCACACGGGAACACAAAAGCTCTGTGAGCTTTGAAATACACATTTTCCTCCTTTCTCATATTTTTTTTTCCACCATGACCCGTTAGAGGTTCCATATCATCCTGTAACTTTCTACCTGATTTTTTTTTTTATGTTTGTGCAAATCATAAAGTTATAATTCATACATTTTAGGTGCCTGAGATTTACCAGAATATTTTTCAGAAAGTCTAGCATATCCTGTTATAGAAATGCAACCATGCATTTTTTGAGAAAAAAAAAAGTTCAAAATGTACTGCGCAAGAGGAATGACCCAGCTACTGCATTCATGTCCCTGATGTTTATACATAGGGCTGAATGCTGTACGCTTTTACAATCACAATGATCAAACTACATCCATTATATTACAACCTCAAGTGCTCTTAATTTTTGGTCGCAAGTTGTCGAATAAACAGCCGCATTAACCCAAATTTGCCTGAATGCAGAATTCTACAATGCGAATCAAAGCATGTGCTCCGAATTAGTGGCATAATGAGCATTTTCCACTTAGATGATTTCACTGAACAGTTTAAAAGGTGTTAATGTAAATATACAGTATATAGCACCTAAGTGAAAAAGGAAAGACAAGAAAAAACACTCCCTAATCCTCTTAGTGTTTTAAGATTCTTATGCTTCTAACACAGTCAGATCACAACCAAGTCCAACACAGCAGCTCGATTAAGAAAACAAATATTACACCATAAGGACTAAGCCTGCGTCACCTCCGTAGATTCGATGGCCAGCATTGATTGGACGTTGAGATTGTGCTTCAAACCGAATGCTCATTTAGAGTGGCCTGTTTCATTTTAGCAAAATAGAAAAAAAGGAAAAATAAGAGCTTTAAAAATAAAACAAGAGGGTACAGACTCAAGCAACGGCAGGGGACGTGCTCCAGAAACACCAGCGCCATCGCGAGTGATGTTTATTCAACACCACATCCTCCTTCTCTCTCTCCTTCTTCACCCGCTGATAGTGATCTTCCTCTTTCAGATACCAGACCGGAGGCCAGCGGTGCTTCTCAAAATATTCCTGGTTTTCTGCTCACATTACAACACAAGCCCAGAAAGATATCAAGGGTGAATGATATACAGTAGAGTTCATGAAGCAAAAATGTGTTCACATAAAATTAAAAATTCTGTCATTTGTATCTGTTTACAGCACTTTGAATGTTGTACGCTGTGTGTGAAACGCAAAATGTAGAGTAACTTCACAGCAGGGTTATTATATTATGAAATCAAAATCGTTAAAAAATTATACATAATAAATAACCATTAGCTTAAGTAAAATAAAATTGAAAAACAAAAACCTGAGTTTATTTTATTTCAGATAGTTGCTAAAGCAACATTTCTCACTAATTTAACTTAACACTAAAATAACTAAATAAACAAAAAATGTAAAATAATCTTAATAACAAAATATAAATGAAAAAATAAATACATACAAAATAAATAAAAATGGTATTAAATCTAATATAAAATATATTAATTTTATTTTTGATATATAAACTATATTTAAAAACAATAAACAATAAATCTGTTTCACTATAAAAAAAACTATATTAAAATATAAATATAAAATTAAATAGACATTAAAAAAACTAATAACATAAAACAAAATTAATTACCAAATTAAAGTGAAAGCAGAAAATCTAAAAATAAAATCTAATTCAAAATGTTAATAAAGGAACAGTGTGAGCGTTTATCAAAAATACATACTTTTCTGCTTTCACTTTAATATTAGTTAAAGTTTATTATTATTATTATTATTATTATTTTTGGTAACCCTTTACAATAAGATTCCATTTATTAACTGTGGTTAATGCATTAACTAACATTAACTAACAATAGTTTGTTAATGTAAGTTAATAAAAATACAACTGTTTACAAATGTTAATTCATGTTATTATTACCATTCAAATTTATGCTACTTTTATTAATTATGTCATTAATTATACAACTTCTGATTTTAGTACTGCATTACTAAATGTTAAAATCAACATTTACTAACATATATAAACTACATTAAAATAAATCGTTTTTATTATTGAATAAATAACAGCATACTGATTTAGTGAATTTAACTTTTGGGTGAACTATCTCTTTAAAAGAACACTCATACAGTATGTACTCCGTAATGAAGCAAAGTTAAATATTATTACAGGTGCTTTAGATCATGCATTTCCAATGGTGGCGGTTTGCATCTGTCTCATAATTGTTCAGGAAGTGTTCTAACCTGCTGATTTCGACTTGATCTCTTTGCGGTAATTGGCACATATCCTGTTGTAATGGGTGCAGATGTGGTGTAAACACCAGGCGGCGAGTTGATTAGCATTATGGAACTGTCATCAAAACAAGAGAATAAAAAACAAGACGTTAACGTTTGTATGTATTTAGTCTAAATACTGGAATATGATCACTGTAAACAAAGGCTGTCGTCTTGTATTCTGAAATGATATATTGTATTTTACTATGAATTCTCACAGCTACTGGCAAATCTTTGAAGGTTATTGTACAGTAGGCTTAAAGGAAGATGAAATGACACCAAACTGCAATAGGTTTATTGTAAGTAGCTTTGTATCAAAGCATCAGATAAACTGCATATTGTAATTACAGTCATGCCAGATATTTACAGATAGACTGATTTTATTGTAGAGACACTGGATATTTACAGGAAACATCCTGTGTTTTTAAATACTGTTAAATTACAGTTTAAAATTAAGCCTGGATCTGTTTGTTTACAGTACTCTGTTTGCAACTAATGTTGCCAGTCATCTCTGTAAGTGTATGTTTTTTTAAAAAAAATATTCACTAGAGCTAGAAAAATAACCTACCTGATCTCATGATGAAAATGTACCTGTGGGAACTTTATCGCAAGGCGCAAAATAAGTACCAATTAGTACATATTGGAAACTGCAGTTTCCAACAGAAATGAACACTAGAGGTGGTAAAACACTGAGCGTTTGAAATAGTTTTCACACACAGTTATGATTACAACTCCATCTGTTTCGCTTTCCAAACATAATAAGCTTGCTCGGTAGCTCATCCGGCACAGAATTGGACTTAGGATATGGAATCCTTGGGTACGAATCCTGTGAAAAACATGCTACAAGATGAGCGATTGAAAAACAAGCTGAAACGGCATGCTTGCGATTGTGTTTTTGCGTCACATTCGCTTTTGTTTATACTATAGGGTAGGTTTAGTGTAGTGCAGATGGTGCGATATTTTAAAACGTCACCGAGTATTAGAGTTATAGCGCCAATCAACAGACATTTCAAGTCAGAACTGCGGTGACACGTACAAAACCGACGTCACATGAAACGCACCATACGTACGTTCACCTGTTCCAGGGAAAAGAACGAATACTCTTCTACCGCCACTCAGTGGAGATTTCACATCAAATATGTCATGAAACAGTACATATTTCGCCCACTTGCCAAAAAGTTCCCACAGGTACGTTTTTGTCATGCGATCAGGATGAAAATAACACACTCACAAAAAAATAGAACTTTTTAAAATTATTTTTCTGATTAATATGGAATGATGAACACAATTACTGCAATGTCTATTTTTATTCCATGAGGCTACACTAATGTTTTTAGCACTAACATATAACGCAAATTAGCTCTGGTTCTCAATCCCAAATAAATGGCTATAATTAGTCATTTTATCCTCAGAATTGAAAAAGTGTAAGTGTATTGATATTGGACATAATGTCCTTGGCAAGATTCAGCAAAAAGTTGCCATTAAACAAATATTATTCCCTTATCTAAGCAGGTTAAAAATTCACTGAGATTAAATATCTCCTTTACAAGCATGACCTGGCTAAGAGGGCAGCAACAAATAACATAAATATACAAAATGTATAACATCAAACACAACATAACACAATCATGAATCATAACAACAACTTATCAGGAGGATAAAGCATAGAATCTGTTAAAATACCTAAAATAACTCATTCAATGATATGAGTACGGTCAGCTTTAAATTATTTTGTAGATTATTCCAAGCAAAAGAAACATTATAATTAGCTCTGCTAGGCCCTGAGGAACATTAAAGGGGTAGTTTACCCAAAAATGAAAATTCCGTCATTAGTTATTCACCCTCATGTTGTTCCAAACCTGTAAGACCTTCGTTAATCTTCAAAACGCAAATTAAGATATTTCTGATGAAATCTGAGAGCTTTCTGACCCTAAAATAGACATAACAACAACGCAACTACCACGTTCAAGGTCCAGAAAAGTAGTAAGGACTTTTTTCCTTCTAACAGTGGAAATGACTACTTCTAGTCATATAGAAAATCGAAACTGTAAACAGTTTGCTTTTATTTGTGTACATTCATAGTAAAACTAATCTTTGTGTTTTTGTAAAATAAAGAAAAATAGGATGCCGCTTTCAGACATCTTTCTTTCACGCAGCACAAAAATGAACCAAAACTCTGCATCCTAGGTCACAGACACTTATCCTTTCTAAAATAATTAAATTCTAATTTAAAATAATCTTATGGGTTAACGGTTAATAATCGGTTAACGAGCATCGGCCGTCGGTCAGAAAAAACAACCTAAATAAACATCCCTAGAACAAAGGTCTTGCGGGTGAGTAATTAATGAATGACATGAGGGTGAGTAATTAATGATAGAATTTTCATTTTTGGGTGAATTATCCCTTTAAGATATAACAGGTCATTTGAATAATATGAATTAGTATTATATTGTATTTGTAATTTAATTTGCATATTTATTGTGTAGAGATATTTACGACTAAAAGTTTTACCGTTCAGAGTGATTAATCGCCACTCACCACATCAAAGCTATGTGATTAATTATCACCAATATTTACATTACAATATTAGCACTAATATTTACATTTCTACATTCTGCTGACACTTTTATCCACTATCAATTATCCACTTTAATAAAAAAAAGTAGATTTACCTGAGCAAGCTCTAGATAGGTGAGTACCTCTCCATCGATATCCTGTCCATCTTTAGATGCTTTTACTAACTCGCTCACAGCGTATTGCTCTGAGGAGAGAAAACATCTGTTAAACAGAAGGCACATTTAGATTTTTCACTCAGAATTTGTTAGTAAAATTCACTAAATAAATTACAAACAAACAGCAAGTAACAGAAAGACTGAAACTGTATTTTCTTCTAAACAATGTTCCAGTAATCTTCAAACAAATTCGAGTGTATTTTAAGCAAAGTTATTTACACAGACTTATATTTCATGTTGCTTTGCTACTCTAGCAGACTGTAAATAAACTGCGGCACGAAAATAGAAACTCTTTTTTTCCTCAGGGGCGACGCAGGCTACGCAAAAACCTGAGGTAAATAGCTGCAACTGGAGTCACAGATAAATTTCAGCCTGTCACCACCACGTCATTAGATGACGTGCGCCGGACAGATTGTAGTGTGTGCCACACAAAGCTCGGCGGAGACGTTCTCTTTTATTTGGCACCTTGACATCGCTCGTTGCTAGGCAACACAGAATGAAAGGGCTAAAAGGCCTGTTTGCTTTAGATCCGAGGTGGCCGAGCGGCTCTGCCCTGTGGTTGAGGAACGCGCGTGTTGTTTTGTGTGTCATTCGGAGCGTGTGGCGGGGCGTTGGCAGAGAGCTCACCTGTCAGGGCGATGAGCCGTGGAAGGCACAGTCTGTTGGCCAGGGCGATTAGCTCCATTGGGTCCAGGTCTGCCATGGGCGACAGCTGATTGGTGTAGAGATACTCCAGCACTGCCTGCATACATACCCTGCTGGTGTTGGGGAATGAGACCTGGCAACACACGTGTACGTACGTCATTATTCTTCAAACAATCAATTTCTTCAATTCCATCTGGTGCCGCTAAGTCGGCGTGAAATAGCGTTTACAACCCATTGACTTCTGAAATGTGACAGTTCGGAGGGAAATCGGAAATCGGTGGGGTAAAATGTAGAACAAGACTTGATTTTATCCTCAGGGAATTGATTTCGTGGACGTCTGTATATGACAGGTTGTTGGAGAGGTTGAAAAATTAGAGGACTTCTTAAGATCTATCAAAGACGAAAATCGGTTAAGAAGCAGAGCAAGTTATAAGTTGCACAAAAAACCTGTTGTAGCCTGCAGATGTTACTCCAAAGATTTGTTTTTACTCAGTCTAAACCAATTTGTCAGGCTGATTTAGTCAAACTACTGTACATTTTGACCATAATAAAACCAACTGATGTAGACAAAGTTGTTACTTGAAGAAACATTTTTTAAAAGTTCCTTGGGAAATATAATTAAATGACACATTACCAGTCAAAAGATTTTTTTTTTCCTGAAGCCTCTTCAAGGCTGCATTTATTTGATTAAAATACAGTAAAACACTAAGCGACAATAAATACATTTATAATGTAATAAAAGATTTGTATTTCCAATAAATGCTGTTCACTAAGCTTTCTATTCATAAAAAATTCTGAAAAATATATCATGGTTTCCACATAATTATTAAGCAAAGACTGTTTTTGACATTAATAATTGAGCACCAAATCAGCATAATAAAATCATTTTTGAAGGACCATGTAACCCTGAAGACTGGAGTAATGGCAGCTAAAAATTCAGCTTTGCATCACAAAAAAATCTCATTTTAAAATATAAAAGAACACTATTTTAAATTAAACTATTATGATATTTTACAATATAACAGTTTTTGCTGTAATCTGAATCTTTTTACCAATATTGTACAGTTGGGGTCAAAAGTTTACATCCCCCTTTCAGAATCATTAAAAATGTTAATTATTTTACCAAAATAACAGGGATCATACAAAATGCATGTTATTGTTTATTTAGTACTGACCTGAATAAGATATTTCACGTATAAGATGTTTGCATATAATCCAAAAGAGAAAATAATAGTTGAATTTATAAAAAATGACCCGGTTCAAAAGTTTACATCCCCTTGATTCTTAATACTGTTGTTACCTGAATGATCCACAGCTGTGATTTTTTGTTTAGTGATAGTTGTTCATGAGTCCCTTGTTTGTCCTGAACAGTTAAACTGCCTGCTGTTCTTCAGAAAAATCCTTCAGGTCCCACAAATTCTTTGGTCCAAACAATTCTTTGGTTTTCCAGCAGTTTTGTGTATTTGAACACTTTCCAACAATTACTGTATTATTATGAGATCTATCTTTTCACACTGAGGACAACTGAGGGACTCATATGCAACTATTACAGAAGGTTCTAACACTCACTGATGCTCCAGAAGGAAAAATCATGCATTCTTATTTGGCCTAAATATCTTATTTTTTCATTTAGTACTGCCCTTCAGAGGCTACAGAAGATAGTTACATGTTTCCCAGAAGACAAAATAAGTTAAATTTACCCTGAACTTCAAGTTCAGAAAGGTTTCACCCCCGGCTCAAAATGCATAGAGTTTCCTTCAGAAGCATCAGTGAGCATTTGAACCTTCTGTAATAGTTGCATATGAGTTCCTCAGTTGTCCTCAGTGTGAACAGATGGATCTCAAAAATTTTTATGTTTCTGAAAGGGGGATGTAAACTTTTGACCTCAACTGTATATTATATTGTTGTTTTTTTAATAATGATTTATTGAGTTATTTTTTAAGGAAGTTTAATGAAAAAAAACTTTTTGGAATAACATGCACAGATGAATTAATGCTTCAAAGATGACTAATGTGTATTAAAAACGTAAATAGGGCCCATTGTGATTTCATGTTGACTTTCATAGAATTTATAGGTTATTACAAAAGAAGTGTAAAACTCAAATTATTAATCAGCATAGATTTGAATTCAACCATTAAAAAATAGTGTGTGTTTAACAGACTCTGGTCAGCTGACCTCTGGTGTCAGGACTGTTCAGTCTTTAATCTCTATGAAACTGACGGCCGGCTCTCCAGCAGTTCAGCATTACTAAGCACATTTGTACAGACCACGCAGATAGATGCTGCTACGTAACTCATTACATAATACTCTTCAAGGGCAAGCACATTAGATTGCTGTGTTGTGCCGGGCTAGTCTAACCACTCCAAAAGCGAGTGCAAGAAACAGAGGCATGCTCTTACGTATTTTAGCAAGCAAGCTGTGGACTTAAGTCTGAAAGTAGGACGCTGTCTAAAATAAAGCTGTCCCAATTGTTACACTGGCATGAAATGTCAGAGCACTAAGGCAAAAAAAAAAAAAAAAAAGACCGGCCATCATGTATTGAGTCCCTTGTGCAAAGATTAGCTGTAGAGGAAAACATATCACTGTCTCTGAATGACGTCTGCTTTTCCTCCTTAGGGAGGAAACTTGGTCTGCTTTATTCCACCTGTTAAGGAGGAAATTAATGAACGATGCCACAGATGAAAGCGTCTATTTGGACAGTGGAAACAGGATTAAGCGTGCATGTGGCAGCCGTGAAACGAGCAAAAAGCATAATGTTTGCTTCAAACAGTAGGAAGTAGCTGTACTGACTGTGCATCTCAGCTCATTACTTATAAATTATGCACTTAAATGGCTAGAAATGGAAATATCTTTATGTTGGTAAATGTACTATAAGGTTATTATAATGCATGAAAAATAAATGAAAAGACAAAAACTAGAAAAATATTTTTAAATATAGTAAAAAAAAAAATGTCCAGTAAAATATACTCAAAAACTCCATAAATCTCAATAGGGGGGAAATGAGTTTTGAAAACTAAATCTAATACGGAAACAAAATAAAAAAATGAAAGCACTTTTCCAAATTTCCACTTTAACAATTACTACAGCTAAACTGAAATTGAAAATCAATGCAAATGAATGACATTTTCAAAAATGTAACAATAACCCCACTATATTGTGAATTAAATGTCTTGTAAGACAAACATTGTGCACTCCAAACTGGTCATGAGAGTTGACAGATCATTCATCACCACAGAAATAGATTTTCAAAACGTCACTTAGAGACACCAGGACTAGACTATTTTAGTTATTCAAGAATTTGATGCAATTTGTTGGCAAGCCAGTGTCTGTAAAATGTGTCAGTGCGCATCTATTTGAGTATGTAAGCGCATGTAAATGTCTGAACGGTGTGACCTTGTACCATCTGCTTGAGAACTGGCAGACTCATTAATGCTTAGGACGAAATAAACATGTTCTGTAGGCTTGACAGTGCCCTAACTGGAGCTCATTAAACATTGTTTTCACACTCACCTCGTCATTTGCACTCTCCATGAACGAGCCCCCGAATAAGGCAGCCATCCAGTCACAGCTAGAGATCAACAGTGGTTTGTGGGCGTTAATGGTGCCGTCATCCAACCTGAACACCACATCTGCACAGAGAGTCCAAAAGATATCACTTATTGCATCTTTCACCTAGCTTGCGCATATTTCAGGAGACTATCAGATGTTACCTGTGAAGTTATTCTTGGTGAGACACTCTTTGATTCGGTTGGCCTTTCTCACATGGAACGCTTTTGTGATCTCTTGATTCATGAAGCCCTCATTGTTCATGATGTTCTCCACCATCATCCTAAGATCAAACACTTCTAGAATCTCTGCGATCTGGGCGATCTTCATCAAGTCCTTCTCCTTCTCATCCAGCTCACCAGTGTAGAGGAAGCGTAGGACAGCACTGAAGGGTCCATGGTGGATGGAATGATCCATCTTGACGACAGTCATAAGAGCTGGCGTACCCGTGACCGGATTGATCACGTTCTCCTTGTGGATGCTGTGGAAGGCCTTGCTCCAGGAGGCCAGGGACAGCTTGGTGCGCCGGTGCATTCCACTGAAGCTCATCATCTTGAGGGTTCCATCACTCTTGGATGCCCTGAGCGAGCAAGGCGACAGATTGGGGAGAACGGTGACGTCCTCTTCCGTGTCCAGGCTTAGCGTGCGCATCAGCTGATCCCGGCCATGGCGCTCGGTTACCACCAAGCACTGGGACTCGTCTGAGAAGTCCATCTGAAAGAGGTCGAAGAATTTGGAGGATGAGGTAGACAGGTAGATCCTGTGGGCAAACAAGTGGATGTGTTCCTGAATGACGAACATAACATCAGCGCACAGGGGGCTCTCAAGAAGCTGCCGAGGGCCATCCCGGTTTTTGGCTGGGCACTCTGGGATCTTAATAAGTGGCGGAGGAGCTTTGGGTGGCAAAAATGGTGCCTGCAGCAGAGGTTTCTGGACCTTCCTCAGATGAGACTTCCAGAATTGTAGGTGGCGTCTGGAGATGAGGGCAGCTCGAATGGCATTATCAAAGATATCCTTGATGCCAAACTGATTGAAAACACTCGTCTCGTAGTATGGGATGCCAAGCTCTTTGGCAACTTCCCTTCCACTCTCTGGAGGCAAAATATCTCCAGGTTTAATGGGCCTGCGAGAGACAAATAAATATAGTAAGTTCCTGAGAAACTGTTTCATGGGAATTATAAAGGAATAGAGAGAAGAACAGGAGCTTTATAAGTACCTTGATAATGGTCGCCTAGCTCTATTGACTGCCTCCAGGTCAGCGTAGCGCAAGTCCAGCTGGCAACCGACCAGGATGACAGGTGTGCGTGGACAGAAGTGCTTGATCTCGAGGTACCACATGGTTTTAACATGGTGTAGGGAGTTGGGATTGGCGATGGAAAAGCAGAGAACCACGACATCAGACCTTCGGAAGTAAAAGTTAAGAAGTAAATCGAGTAACTAATGAAAACTAGTGTGTCTAACAACACAGGGCAAGACACCACGTAACACGCATGCTAACGGGATTGTAAGCCAAGAGTGTTGAACGTGACAGGTGCCAAGTGGTATCCGTAGCAAAACCACAGTCCTTCGGTGTTTGGTGGACATGCAAAACCTGTGATCTCAATGCCAGTCTGACATTGACCCGTTGACAGCACGCAAAAAGATTGCCTTTAGTGTTCACATGTCTAATGCTGGAATCCACAAACTCCTTCGGCAATGCTTTTTTTTTGGCTGCCTCTGTGAGGACTAGAACAAACATGATGAACGAAACAGACGAAACAAAAGCACAAAGAGGATGACATGCAGACATTCTGGCGCACTGCTGGCATACCTTCCTGTAGCAAGATTAGTACAAAGTCTATCCTGGGGAGGGGGGCAACACCCGTCACCACACGAGTAAGTGAATAATGTACGATCACCCGTTTGCCATTGTCCACAAAAGGAATCGTGCATTTCTTGCTGACTGGGCAAGCAAAGGTCTCAGCTACCACACCACACAGTTGGCAATGCAGAGAATTATGGAGATGCTAGCAGGCTTGAGGACTTACAGTGTCTCTCTTATGTTTCACGGGCTTGCATAAAGATCATAGGAGCCCTAAAAACAAAAAGAGGCACAGAACAATGCTACATAATAATTTGCCTTTGTAGTCAACAACAGTTCAGGGAAATCTATCTGAAGGAGAACAACATTACTGCCGGAGTCTATAATGACAGTCCAAAGGGACAGTAAACCAGAATCTGATATCAAATAGCTTTTGAAGTTAAAGATATCTGACTGCTTTAATATGGCACTGCATGGTCCCAATAATTGCTAGGCCAAAGCCTATCCTGTCCTCACTAATGGTTTGCTGAAAACTAAACATTTCAGGTCAAAATGGGGCTCTTGGCCAATCATCCTAGCGTTCTAGAGAAAAGCCTGTTTGATGGTAGGCCAGAATCAATGCACTTCTGGTAAAACATGTAGCCTAGCACTTATTTGGGCTTCAGAATCTTTTGGCGAGCCAGCATGGAGGCAATTGCCCTCTTGATAACTAAACAATACCTCGCTCAACCTGAATAAATGAAAGCAAATCAGCATATAAGCAGCAATTAGCTTTATTAACCTTACATCATTGCAGGGAGCACAACACTCAACATGTCATTAATTAGCAATAAAACAACACCCAATATCAGAAGGAGTCATTTGTAAAATTGCTGCATCCATGCGAAAAGGTCCTTGTCTCCTTTAGGTAAACTCACAGACTGATTGCGATTCTGTTTTCCCACCGTCAACAATGTCAGCTAATCGCCCAGATTTATCACTTCTCTTTTGCAGAGCTGTTTCTTCTCATTCATCACTAAATGAATCAGTCACTCTCGGCAAGGGCTGGGAGATATGCGAGTATGTTTAAGTGACTGAGATATTGCTATTGTGTTGCATGGCTATTAGTGGGCAGGACTGCGGACTGCTTTAAGTGTAAAAACATATGTTCTACAGTCCGAAACAAGTCAAGATGAGGAATATCTTGTTAATCAGGGGTGTTTGTTGGGACACTTAAAGTTGTTGTATATTTTTTTATTTGGATATTTGACTCAAATTTTGAATCTGTCTCATCAGATTTCAAAGTCTGTTTATTTTAAAGTGAACCCCAGGTATTGAGACTTGTATGGCTTAATATAGCGTTAATGATGTCTCTTACTGAAATATGTAATAGAAAACCCAAGAAAGATTAAGTTATTTAAAAAAATGGTAAAAAAATTTTGGACTATGGGGGGCGCCACTATTTTGATGACGTCAAATGGTTGCACTCTGTGAGCTACTGCCGCTACCTGTTGCTATTTTTACCGTGACACAACTCGGAATACACAACTCGAAAAATGTATTCAAATACTGATACGATGCCACATTGTGTGGCTTTTGTTTGTAATTTTCAGTCGAAGGGCAACAAGAGAAGCTATGTTAGTCTTCACTGCTTTCCTAGAGATAAGAAGAGGAGAAAACAATAGGAAGATGCCTGTGGACGAATAAAACTTCCAAAAGACTTGCGTCTTTGTTCTCTCCACTTTAGTCCTGATGCCTCTGAGGCTTTTAGTAGGCCACAGATACTGAAAGAGCTTACGAACGGCACAGACAAGAAATGCTAGATGCCATCCTGGCAGGATGTGAACATGCCGAGGCTTGTCATGACGCCACGGCCACTGAAGGAGTTTCTCAGCACAGAATTTACTCAATATCCGGGGGCGTTTAGACTAATTGTGGGGAAAAATCGATAGTACAAGCCTATTTTTATATCCATCGTCACCCGTAAGCTCTTTCAGTAACTGGTCATCATACCAGTATTTTATTTTCTAAGTTGTGTTGCGGTAAAAATAGCAATAGGTTAGCTCTCAGAGTGCCGCCATTTGACGTAATCAAAATAATTGCGCCCCTCAATAACATGTCCTTCTGTTTAGCGATGAAAAAGAAGTTGAAGTTGAAGTTGAAAGGTAAACTTTCTTCTTTATATCCTTTATATCAAATTCAAATTTTGGCAATGTACTGAAAGAGACAGGAGAAGACAAGATAACTTGACACTTGACCTATCTTCCTCTCCCTCCTTTTCATAGATTTATTTAAATAAACCACTGTTGAACAATTTGTTCTTATTGCTGTTTTTTTAATATGAAAAGATGTAACTACAATATTGTTGTATTACATTGTTATATTCTGATACATCTCAATAAACAGATTTTTAAAATAAAAAATCTTCTTTTCATTTTGGGGTAAACTATCCCTTTAAATGTTACATAATGTGAGATTTATCATCTGTCATGAATAAATCACATCTTTTGCTCTGCGTCCATAACGTTCTGCATATAAATAGAAAATAATTAAATGAGATGAAGCAGCATTTATTTATAATCTATTTATAAATTATTCAATTAACTGGATTATCCAAAAATAGAAATTACCACATGGTTATTTATTATACAAACCATTTTTCATTGACTAACACATTGACAATAACAATTATTAAAAACAATAAATACAGAAATATTAATTGTCATATACTTATATTATATTATTGATACGATGATACCAAATACCCCAACCTGCCCATGCCTACTCTAACACAGACTTCTTACTCCTATGTTTGGTAAGTACAGTTTCAGAGAAGTGTAGAGCCTTGAAATCGTGTTCCTGTAAAACTATGGGTTACTCCCCCATGTATACCAGTCACACAAGGAAGCCCTGAGTAAGATGCCTAGCGAACATCTAGAGGTCATTCTTTGGGTCCGAGCCAAGCTTTATGAGTCCGGACCTCAATGCCCTGGTATTATTTTTAGGATGCAATAAAGCAGGGAGGACTAAAAATATAATTCTATTGAACATGACTGGCCCAAAGTCAGGGAGCAAGGCATGCTCTCCAGGCAACAAGTCAGGTGTATCTGATTGAAATTGTCTAGTGTATCTGGATTGGGACTGGTCTAGCGTTAAATCACAAAATATTCTCTCTCATAGGATAAATATGCAGAGAACCTCTCCTTAGGTTTCTAAAATCTCCCTTCAGACTGTCAGAGGAAAGAATCGGGTCATATTTATGCTCCTAAACACCATCTGTTACACAACTCCAAAAGGACATAAGAACTGAACACTACAGGAATATAATTTTTTCTAACAGGGATTCTAAGAGTGTGTCTCTTTCCCCTCCCAAGCTGGTGTGAATCATAACATGAATTTGGATGCTAACAATCTATTAAGCACTGGAAAACTGATGACTAAATTACCTTTGACATGACAAGGTCACTCAATAAAATGTAACTGGTAACAAAAACATGGCTGTATAACAAGCCATGAGCGATATTTCTGGCCACATTAAGGAGATATAATCAACACCTGATGCTCTTTTTTAAAAGAGCATTCTCAGTGCTCAAATTTTCAGTGCACTTTAATTCACTGGACAGTGCACTGCTAGTGAAGTAGGGAGTGGATTGAGACACAGGCTAGGTTTTTAACATTATTAATCAAGGTGTTTCTATGATCTCTAAATAATAAATAATGTGTGACATATTATGCATGACTGATCATGACACCAGGCAAACCCTATCCATAAAAACCAACCAGTACTTGTTTTATTATTAACAGATTATAAACATAAAATGACCCTGAATGAAGTAGCAATAATATGAACATGAATGCTGCATGCTATGCATTCTAAATTTCTTGTCAATACATCTGTGAACATAACATAACTGATGTTAATTATGTTACCGCCACTACAAAGTCATACCAAAATGAGAATGTTCTGTTTATCCTGCACTGAAAATGCCAGAAAAGAAAGCATAAAAGCAGTGAGCGTGTGATGAACGCAAAGAAAGACCTCATTAAACAAGTGCTTGACACAAAATGGCCATGAGTTAACATAACAGTGTTCAGCTGTCATGTTCGGCACGCATTCAGTTGCAAATAGCTCAGTGTCTGATGTCAGAGCAAATGATGAAAGCATCTGATGGCAGGATGCTTCCGGTCTTTCTGTTCAGTAAAGTGGTGGCACTTGCAAACTGAAGAAGCAATTAAGATTTTCTCCAGTGATTTGTTAAGATATTAACCAGAGAGCACTGTGAAATTTTCTCATGCATACCCTTATATTTATGTTATTTTCAACATTATAGTTTAAACTGAGTCACACTGATTGCCATAATAAATTAATTCATATAATGCACCCTAATGCAATTTATATCATTTGAAAAGGAATTAAAGGCATAGTTCACCCAAAAAAATTTAAATTCTGACCCACATGTTGTTTTATATATATTTATTCTGTGAGGAACACAAAAGAAGACATTTAGAATAATGTTCACGCTCCTCTTTTTTATATAATGAAACTGAATGGTTACCAACAAAAGTATCATTAAAATTCATACAAGTATGTGCTGTAAGTCTTCTGAAGTCATACAATAGCTTTGCGAATGCACATTAAAATTAGGCGTGATTGGAAAAGCAGAACAAATTTGAAAACATTACATTTTTCGTTTCTCAGTTTTTCGAAAAAACAAGAATTTATCTTAAAAATGGACAAACAGCTTGAATATTCAATATATTATTATTGAATATTTGGTGACAGTTTTTCTATTGCACAGAACTGAAGAACCAGTCATACGGGTCAACATTTTGAAATTGAGATTTCATAAATAAGCTTTCCACTGATTTATGTTTTGTTAGGATAGGACAATATTTGGCCGAGATACAACTATTTGAAAATCTGGAATCTGAGGATGCATAAAAATCTAAATATTGAGAAAACTGCCTTTAAAGTTGTTCAAATTAAGTTCTAAGCAATGCATATTACTAATCAAAAAATAATTTATATAATTTAATTTATATATTCATGGTAGGAAATTTACAAAATATCTTCATGGAACATGATTTTTACATAATAACAAAATCTATAATTTTGACCCATACGGAGTATTGCCTATTGCTACAAATATGCTCCAGGATCACATATATGTAATGTACATGTACCATACAAGGACACACATGGACCAAGAAGCATTATTTTAAAAACTATTTATTTAAATATTATACTTAATTGTACAATAAAACTTAATTGTATTGCATGACCTTATAAGACTTATGATGTTTTTGTCTTTTTTAGCTTAGTCACCTCTTACTTCCATTATATGGAAAAGAGCAGCATGAACATTCTGCAACACTTCTTTTTAAGTTCACTGGAAGACGGTCCTATTGGTTAGGCATGACAAATGGCAAAAGTGTGAATTAATAACCACATTTTCATTTTTGGGTGAGCTATTATTTTAAATCTACCAGAAAATGCAGATCAAACAGATTCTATTCGTACCTCCCGTAGGCGAAGCGTCTGTCTTTGTGATGGTCTCCAAAGGTGTCCCATAGCCGGAGGGACACGCTTACGTCATCCACAACGTCTCTGGAACGTTCTAAGACCTGCGAGAAGTCATAACATTAACTCGGCTTTTAAAGTAGCACCCGTGCCCCAGAGCAAAAAAGACCACAGGCGTATTTGATCTTTTCAGTAATCTGTTTTCCTTCCGCCGGCTGAAATTTAAATGAATCCTGACGGAAACAAATCTGGGTATCATGCGCTCATTATCTCCAGCCATGGGCCTGACGTAATGCTTTGATAAAAGCAAGGCAAATTTAATTGAGAGAATTTTTACCTCTTGACAGACTCTGTACTGGTCGATGGCCCAGACGGTGGGTACATGGGTGGCCAACAGTTGGTACTGGGTCAGGGTAGAGTTGCAGGCCCGGGCACAAATAAGGCGAGTCTTCCCCACGGCATTGTCTCCAACAACAACACACTTGATGGTCTCTACGTTGGGTCTTTCGTAGTCCATGTTTAACTTGGGTACCCTACGACAAAAGGAATTATTGCACAAGAATTCATACATACTGATCAGAGGAGGGATTTCATTTCAGATCTATTAAGCTGCACAGAGCGATGACCTTGCTGTGGGTCAATGAAACCTCAATATAATACAGGACTTCTTGTTTTCACATTCCTAAAATAGTTGCCCTATATTATAGCCACATCTTGTTCCTGCTGAGCTGGTCAAAACTCAACCCATATGACTTTCTTGTCGGATGCAGTGTGTATGACTGCAATTAAATAATAATACATTTTTTTAAGAAAATACAAAAATAAACGTAAAGTGTGTTTCAAAATAGTTGTGTGTGTAATGACAGCTCCGCCTGTTACTTTGGCAAGTGCATCTAATATAATCATAGAATAACAACAGTAAAGGTCATCCATGCGATTTTATTACTTAATATTGAAACCATACAATTATTTTCCACATCTTATCTCCAAGGGAACATTTTATTACATAACACAATATTAAATTACTGATATGCCTTTTAATCACTCCAGTTACTGAAACAACTGGAGAGACGCAAATAAAGGGCATTATGCAAAATGCAGCATCACCTCTAGTTTTCACCTTCGCACTTCAATACATCTTCCACTGGATCTTTTTTTAAAGGTGAGGCGTAAAAAGAAAAACATTTCCTGAAAAATCATCTTCATACACACTGAGACCTATCTAAACCTCAAGATTCAAACTCAACATGATGTTAATCAGCATATGTCAGCTATATGTAAAATTGTAAATTAACTACCGTAGTAAGGCATCCATTCATGCAGCTCTATTCATAACATCCCTAGGCACTCTATAACCAACAAGCAGTCTCATCCACTCATCTTTTATGTTGATATCTCTTTATACATTTTTAGGCTCTGTTCAAATGTAATTGAAATTCTAGGACATTTTTTTTAGCTGGAATCAGTTCAAATGCTGATCAAAACACACATGCACAAACAAACAAAAACTCACTAAAACTGGAAACTTAATTGCTGCCTTAAATGTTTTAAACCAAAGTGGTGCCAAGGTGCACTTTTTCCAACCACTGCCAATTACACATGAAGCCAAGTTAAAACAAAGTTGAAACTCTGACACTCATAAAATCAAGCAGACATAATGATATTTATTTAGAACATAAATCTGTTGCAGTGTCTGTTGCACTGAAGTGTGAACTTGCAGCACAGTCACTAAATCAGAGATATGACGATGCATATAAATTATGTAAATATACACATTTATGCACACAGTAATGCACAGATGCAGGTGCTCATGCAAGGCATCATCTTACCCTTAAAAATTATTACCCGATGTTTTTAGATAATTTAGATGCTACCATGAGAAGCAGAATTACGGATAAAATATTATCAGCGCTGAAAATACAAACAGCAAGGTATGAACTTGCAAAGCAATAGTTTTTACCTCAGCTGTAAAGCATTGAGAATCCTGACATTATTTTACAAAATGTAATTTGTGGAAACAGTTTCATCCTAAACAATGAATAAATATATATTTTCATTTACAATTATATAAAAAAAACGACGTTGTCTCTGAAGAAGTTGATGAACTGTCCTACAAGGGTGCATGATGAATTACACGAGGACGCCACCCTGCAAACAAAAGCCATCACATAGTGGACACAAGCATACGTACCGTGTCTTTGTGATGTGTGTGTTTATTGTTGTCAGAAGTCAGTTCAGTATACAGTGACTGCAGCTTGCTGATGTTATGAAAGAAACAAACGCTCGTCGCTAGCTGGGCAAATGCTGCAAAACCATCTCCCAACCGCCACTACGTCCCCGTCTGTGAGCAAAGAAAAAGTTAATTCCTATATATCTGCAAGCGTACAGACTGATAAATATGCGGGGATAGTGTGTCCTTCCCGTTCGCGAAGCTCTTTGAGAGAATCATCATCTGTCGCGAGTCAGATGCGGCTTCCATTGTGACGTCATAGAGCCGCTGCTATTAATAGAACGCGCGTACGATTTCATTCAGGAAAACAAGGTGCCTCATATGTGCTGTGAGCCAAAGAAGAGCATCAGCCAGCGTCTTGGACGCTTATTTTCAGTCAAACCCAAAGCGAAACGCGTTCATTTAGAATGAGAAACGTCTTAAAGGTGTCTTAAAATGTAATTACTCCTTTGACTTGACATGTGACTGCATAAGTGTCAGTCACTGTCAAGGCTGGCAGCCATTTAAGATGTGGTTTAATCTACAGCAAGGCTGTATAACTAGACATTGATGCTGTAAATGTCCTCAGGTTATATGAATTTATTTTAGGATGCGCACACTTCTTTTCCTTACACCCTGATTAGATGCTAAATGACTGACATGTCTGTGGTCTACATCGTTTTAATCCAAATAAGTAGATTACCATCGACTCATTTCCGATATTATCTTCTGCATATATTGGATGAGCAAAAACCTGAATGGCCGATTAGTTTTGTTTCATAACAGCATAGTCTCAGTGTATGTCGAAAAAGCCTGGACCTGTGAATCCAGTAGAAGAACAGACTGTCCTAATTCTAGCAATTTCCTAGTCTTTTTACTTGCTTGGAGAAACACAGCTCAAATTATGAATGAAACCAGGGCGGCGGAGCCAGACGCACATCAAGAGATACTTCAGGGCCCCGTCTCATGCCTATAAGCCCAGAGGATGTTTTTGAATCATGCATGAAGTGTGTGATGTAGATATATTTATAACTGCTAGGAGCCCGATCCCTTGGTTTGCTGGAGGCAGTAAATGAATGAAGTCAAAGTTGAGTGGGACACATCCTGTAAACAGGATTATTCGGCTTCAGTCCTGGGATGTCTTAGCATGCCTACTTGTCAAGTAGGAGATATCATATGGAACATAACATATAAGTGAAATTTTCCAATTTGTAATCTGTAGTTGTTTGATTTCCTCATGTAAAACACCTGGAATGACCCAGCTGTCAAACTCTGACATTTTTTGTGCATCCCTAATGATACGTCACAGTTGGTTTAAACCTTTTAAATGACGGTTTTAAAAATCCACATTATTTCCGCTTTATATCCCATCGAGCATCACAAATAAATCATTCTGCATTTCTTCAGTAATTGAAGAAAGCTGTCTCATTTTGATTGCAAATACCAAAATTACAATAATTTATTTATGCTTCAAAAGGCAAGAATTCGTTTTACATTTAAATGTGGTGGGACGTGACAAAGTGTAGCCTTTTTCCATATCCTGATCCTGTGGTTAATCAAGATAACCAGGACTAGTGATGTGGGAATCCTTTTAATCTACTAAAGCCGTTGATGTGCAGACAGAGTTGGCAGGTGAGTGTGCTAATCAGCCTTTAGCCAGTGGCACAGTTAGATGTCTGTGTTTATGGCTTCAGGAAGAAGGATCATTTGGAAAATAATTGCTCTGTGTGTGTCTGGTAGTCACTTATACTCATGTCAGTTCTGAGAGGTGTTCATGCAAACATACAGTGGGCTCCAAAAGTCTGGGTTCACTAGTGAAAAAGCTTCTTTTTGCATTCTTTTCTTATTTAATCCATTGTTTAAATGATAATTTATACAATCAGCATAACAGTTTGAGTGTAGATTGAAACTGAACTGCAAATGTGAATGAATTTAAGATTTAGAATATTATTAAGATTATTATGTCTCATATGTTAAATATTTTATCATAGTTATATAAGTTTTACTGATCAGATTCATTTGCTTTGCAGCTGTGGATTTTATGCATATAATATTTTACAATTATTTCAGTATTTTTAATATTTTTATTCATATTCTCATTTACAGATATTCACATTTTTTATTACTTTTTCACACTTTTAATTCACTTATTGTCAATGTTGTGGAAA
>JAHKKF010514018.1:0-18032 GCA_019740295.1 Labeo calbasu | reverse complement strand
TGAAATGTTTTCCTCACAAAACATAATTTCTTTGCGACTGAAGAAAGAAAGACATGAACATCTTGGATGACAAGTGGGTGAGTACATTATCTATAAATCTCCATCTCACACAGAGATCTGTGGTGACACTCCTTATTTAATCTAGGACACATTATTTTAAACAAGCACAGCATTTTTCTAATTATGAAGGTAGAGGCGTGACAGGTACTGTAATTACACTACCATTCAAAAGGTCTGTGATCAGAAGGCTAAAAATAAATAATAAAAATCTGTATACTTTTTAAGCACAAAAGCGAATGCGCAAAGAAAGTGCAAGTAAGTCAAACGCTGTTTACAAACAAAAAGGTACAACGATGTCGGACGATTCTGAAGTTTTAGGAGAAAATAACAGAGTTTTTCGACCTCCTCTACCTTTTTGAGCCGGAGTACACAGACAATGAACTTGTGGTGATTCGAAGACGTGATTCGTAGTAGTGATGGGAAGTTCGGATCATTTTACCGACNCTGACCTTTGAGTCTCGTTCAGCAAAATGAACGAATTTTTTTCCGAGTCATTTCGTTCATTTTAGCAAAATCAGCATCACGTGACAGCCCCATAAGATGAACGAACGACTCGAAAAACCCGAAGACTCGAAACAGAACTAATTCCAGTACAGAACCCAATAGGATGTCGCGCATGCGCGACTGAACGAATCACTCCCCGAGACGACTCGTTCTTACCAAGTCACATTAAAGATTCGTTCAAAATGAACGAATCATTCAAGAACGACTCGTGGGCCTGTGCTACACTAGCTTTTGTGCTTAAGAAGCTGCATTTAAACTGCATTTTGGAAGTTCAAATTCAGGGCACCAAGGAAGTCCATTATATGCAGAAAAATCCTAAAATGTTTTCCTCAATAAACCATAATGATTGAAGACAGAAAGACATGAACATCTTGGATGACAAAGGTAAATTAGTAAATTATTTATAAATTGCTGTTCTGGAAGTGGACTTCTCCTTTAAGACTAGAGTAATGGCTGCTGTAAATTTAGCTTTGTTATCACAAGAATACATGACATTTTCAAATATATTGAAGAGGAAAACAGTTCTTTTAAATGGTAATGTTATCTCCCAATATCACTGTTTTTACAGTAGTTTTGATCAAATAAATGTAGCCTTGGCAAATACTAAAGACTGCTTTCAAAAGCATTAAAAATCTTACTCCAAAGGTTTCAATGGTAGTGTACAACAGCAAAATGTGCTCTTCCTGTTCTTACCTTTTAAGCCAATGCGCTGTTTGGATGTTCCAGTTATCCAGGAATACCTTAAAGCTGGTGGCAAGCTGAAAATATAAGAGAAAACTGATTATAACACTTCCGATTCACTCAGAGGGGAAAAAACAACTTAAAAGCATCTGAACTGACCTCGATATTCATGATCCTAAGGTTGGAAATAAGATCCCATCGAGGCAAACCATTACTGTCGTACCCATTAAATCCAAATCCTGCTGCGTTATTGATGGCATCAGCTATTTAGAAAGACATCATGAGTGTCAGGATACTCACATCAGATATAATAAATGTTAAGAAACCCAAAATACCCCAAAGTTTGTTTCTACCTTTATATAATGAAAGTATGTAGTGATGTAATGTTTTATAATTCAGAGAAGCATGAAATGTAAGTACAATAAATATAGGCAGAAATATTTTTGAACGAGTTTTAGTTCCATCTTTTGTCTGAAGAGGGCAGTAAAACACAAGCCACATGAACCAAGTCTGTGTTGTGTAAGATGTTGATCCCAATTCAAATGGGTCACACAACCAGTCTGCACAACAGATGATGGATGATGCATCCTAATGTGTAATTAATCATGCCTGAGGTACAGCATAAACGATAATGATGGAACGTGAAAGACAAACTACTGCTCGTGCTTGATTAAATTATTCTTTCCAGTCTGGTTCAATAGACACATGTATAACATATTGGGGGAGAGAAAGGACAACTTGGAAATAGGAAAACAGACTAGTGAAAGAAGTGTCATGCCTGTTTAAAATGAGGCATCACTTATTATTCTAAGACGTGATCAATTTGCAAAAATATAATATAAATGTAAAAATTTTTGCAGGCTAGTTAAGTCTTTTTACAGATTGATTTTGCCTTATGCCCCTGCGAATGAACTGAAAGAAATCAAAATATGATATCCATTATCAGAACACAAGCAAAGAGAAGATGACACAAACCAGCATCTTCCAAAAATGATCAATACAACAATAAGAGAGAGAAATCTAGCCAGATGGGAAGAGAAGGAGAGACAGGAAGTCCACGCACCCAGAGTCCAAACAAAGTAGTATTTAGGCCGGGTGGTCAGCATGGACAAATACAGGTAGACCACCTGAGCATAGAAGGGTGTGGTGGCAATAAAATCATCATCAACGTTACGCTCCACAGGACAGACTTTGCAGACGGAGAGGAAGACCAGCAGAGAAATGAAGCAGGTGGCCAGCTTACGGATGACCTCTGTCTGTAGAGAAACAAAAATGCACCAACTGTAATGAACTTGGAACAGGCCAATCATCTACACTACCAGGCCAGTACAAGTACAGCAAAAACAGTACAATTTTGAAATATTTTAACTATTTAAAACAACGGTTTTCTATTTGAATATATTTTAAAATGTCATTTAATCCTGTGATTTCGAAGCTGAAATTTTAGCATCATTACTCCAGTCACATTCTAACATTCTGATTTGCTGCTCAAAAAATATTTATAATTATTATTATTATTATGTTAAAAACAGCTGAAAATGAACAGGAATAAAATAAAACAGGTTTCTTTAAAACAGGTTTCTTTAATGAACAGGAAGTTCAGAAGAACAGCATTTATCTGAAATAAAAATCTTTGCAACATTATAAACATCTTTATCATCACAATTTATAGCACCCTTGCTAAATAAAAGTATTAATTTCTATAATTTCGTCAAAAATTGCTTTTGAATGGTATAGTGTATAATGTTACAAAAACGTTTTTATTTCAGATAAATGCTGATCTTTGGATCTTTCTATTCATCAAAGAATTCTGAAAATGTACTTAACTGTTTTAAATATTGCTAATAATAATAATAATAATAATAATAAATGTTTCTTAAACAGCAAATTAGCATATTAGAATGATTTCTGAATGATCATGTGATCTGAAGGCTGGAATAATGATGCTGAAAATTTAGCTTTGGTCACATATATAAACTACATTTTAAAATATATTCAAATAAAAAAACAGTTATTTTAAATAGTAAAAATATTTCACAATATTTCTGCTTTTGCTGTATTTTAAATGAAATAAATGCAGGCTTGGTGAGAAGAAGTGACTTCTTTAAAAACATCAAAAACTTTTGACTGGTAGTGTACAACTTAATAATTTTGGTAACACTTTAGTTTAGGGACCAATTCTCACTATTAACAAGTTGCTTATTAGCATGCATATTATTAGCATATTGGCTGTTTATTAGTACTTATAAAGCACATATTCTACATTCCCAATCCTACCCAATACCTAAACTTTACAAACTACCTTACTAACTATTAATAAGCAGTAATTAGAAGTTTACTGAGGTAAAAGCTGTTGTTAATAGTTAGTTAATGGCGAGAACTGGACCTTAAAATAAAGTGTGACCTAATTTTGAATAAAAGGTAGATAATGTACACTACTGTTCAAAAGCTTGGGGTCAGTACATTTAAAAAAAAAAAAATAAAAAAAAATTGTACTGTTGCTCAACAAGGACGCAAATAAATGCTGTTCTTTTCAAATTTATATTGAAAGAAAAATTCTGAAATAAAAGCAAAAAAAAAAAAAAAATGTTTTCACAAACATATTACCCAATTGTTAAATAATAAAAATAAAATTTTCTTTAGCACTGAGTGAGTATATTACAGTGATTTCTGAAGGATCATGTTGCCATCACAGGAATATTTTTTACTGTATTTTTTTATTAAATAAATGCATAATATCTTGCCCCAGACTTTTGAACGGTCATGTACGACAACATTTGTTCAACCTGTAAGCTGTGATGTGAATTGGTGTGTAATGTGAACTTCTAAAAAAAAAATAATACAAACAACTTAATAAAACGAACATTTGGTGAAGGGTCGTTTAGTCTGCTCTTCCCGTTGACTTTTCCTTTGGTCTCAAGGTCTCTGTGGCGATAGGGGGTGCCCTCAATGAAAGCAATGTAATCGTTATAAGAGCAGGTGGGACCAGCCAAAATCCCCATGAAATTACAGTTATAACTGAAGTACTCCAATAAACTGGGCATCCGTCTGAATCAAACACAAACACATAAGAAAAGAAAATAATGTTAGAACTGCATTAGGACAAGAGCAACAACAAATCTACTAAAGAGACTTGAGTTAGCTAGTAGTTTGAAATATAAAAAGCAGAGCAACTATTTTTTGAGACCAAAAACTACATTCTTTCTTTTTAACAGTTTAAACTACATACCTTATGGCCAACAGTTTTTGACTTTGGTTTAGTTGATCTTCTTTCCTCGCCATTCCTGTAAACACACACACAGACACACACAAAATATCAATACCAACACCTTCAATACACAATAAAAGTCCCATGAAGTAGATATAGATTATAGATAATGCCTCAATCTACATAAGAAAGAAGTCATACGGGTTTAGAATGACATTCGGGTGAATAATTGTGGTCAGATTTGAAATTTTGGGTAAACCATTCCTGAAACACAATTTAGCAGGAAATCTTGGCATCTATATATGAACACAGCGGAAATACCGTAGGTACTTCTAAGCTTGTGAGTTTTGTTTAACACTCCCTGGCCTCTCCCTGATTTACAGAGGTAATTAGAGAGGGAAGAAATGTGCTGTAAATTGACTTGGCTCAGAGTTCATGTGGTCGACTCATGAGTCTCTTCTTCCTCCGTTGTTTGTCTTCCCACCGATAAGACAAAGCAGGCCGACCCAGGGTAAGTGGCTTGAATAATTTCTTGTTGTTTTATCGCCACCCTTATGCACATAACAAGACAAGTCACTTGAAATGTTTTCACTCAGGTTTATGACCGACCCAGCGAGCAGCAACAGTGCAGGGACAGAGCTTCACCCACAATAAGCACCAACATGTCCCAGAGCTAGTGTTGGACGTCAGCAAGGACTTCTATGGGGGACTATTAGTGTCCTACAGACCATGGGGAATATCAATGACAGGTTATTCAGGGCAAAAGGCGAGTGAAACCACTTTATAAGACTCCCGGCAGACAGCTTACATACAACTCATATCACAAAACGAGTAATTTTATATCACAGTAAAAGAGTATATCACAATATAGTTATTTGTACTGGAAATCAATGAGATTAACCACACGGTAATGCCCATTTCTGGATAATCCACTGAATTAAATACTTTCCAAATGAAAGGTACTTCATCTTATTTGATTAAGTTCTATATTTATCTGGACTACGATGAACACTTAAAGATACAATTACTCATAACAAATTAATGATATGTTCGACATCGGTGTGAAATAAAAAGCATCATGCTATGTAACATGAGCTAAATGTTTTTTTCATCACTCCATGGATCTAAAATGGCATGATGTCTGCATTAAATTACCACTAGACAGCAATAAAACTAGACTGCGTTGACAAAATGTTCATGTTAAACATGCAACAAAAACTAAAAAACTGTAATGTTAAAGAAAAAAAAACATAAATAAATAAATAAAACTAACAAAGACAAAAATAATAAAAAAATAAATAAATAAATGAAATAAAACATTATATAAAATAAAATAAAATGTAATTAAATTAAAAAAAACTAAATATAAACTGTTATGTTAAACTAAAAAAAACCCTAAAACTAAAAAAGACAAACTAAAAATAATACAAATAAAATAATTAAAAAATAAAATAAAACTCAACATAACTATGTGAAGCATAAACCATATCGACAATATCTGACACAATGCCACCAATTATCAATATTAAACATGCAACAAAAACTAAATAAAAACTAAAACTGACAAAGACAAAATGAAAATAATACAAAATAAAATTATAAAAACAAAACAAAAAAAACACTAAAACTAACAGACAAATTTAAAATAATAAAATAAAATAATGAACAATTAACTAAACATGCAACAAAACTAAATAAAAACTATGTTATGTTACACAAGAAAAATGAAACTAAAAAAGGCAAATTGAAAATAATAATAAAAAAAATTAAATAAAATAAAACTCAACATAACAATGTGCAGCAGAAACCATATCAACAACATCTAATGCAATGTCATTAATTAACAATATTAAACATGCAACAAAACTAAATAAAAACTGTACGTTATGTTTAACAAACAAAAAAACTAAAACTGACAGACAAAAGGAAAATAATAAAAAATTTAATTAAAAAATTAAATTAAATTAAACATGCAACAAAAACTAAATAAAAACTTTGTGTTATGTTAAACTAAAAAAAACACTAAAACTAACAGACAAATAATAAAATAATAAAATAAAATAAAAAAATGTAATTAAACGTAACAAAACTAAATAAAAACAATATATGTTAGGTCAAACAAAAAAAAAATGAAACTAACAAAGACAACTTAAAAATAATACAAAATTAAATAATTAAAAAAATAAAATAAAAAATAATTCAACATAACTCTGTGCAGCATAAACCGTATCGACAAAATCTGACACAATGCCACCAATTAACAATATTAAACATGCAACAAAACCAAATAAAAACTATATGCTATGTTAAACTAAAAAGAAAAACTAAAGCTGACAGACAAAATGAAAATAATAAAAAATAAAATAATAAAAAAATTAAATTTTAAATAAAATAAAATGAAACATGCAACAAAAAATAAATAAAAACTATATATGTTATGTTACACAAAAAAAATAAAAAAAAAGACAAATTGAAAATAATAAAAGATTAAATTATATTTAAAAAAATAAAATTCAATAAAATTCAACATAACTATGTGCAGCAAAAAACGTACTGACTGCACAGTATAAATCATCATATCGCCCAATCCTACTCTTGCACTAGACATTCAGTGAAGATAAAACAGAGAGTAAATCTTAAGGGAATCTACTCGGTTTCGAAGAATCTCCATGACAAAGGTTTGCAGGCCAGCAGCTGAACTCAGCAGAGGACAAAGAAATGAATTAGTGATAACGGTAATATTAAGAAGTGCGGTGTAGGGAGCGCACATCATAAGGGTAATCTGTCACCCTGTGGAACAATAGAGGGGGGAAGAGAAGGAGGGAGGCTTGTTTTCATTTGCTTTCATTTCATCTTGCTGCCTTCCATTTCTTTAATTAGTTTCTCAGGCCCTTTGGCAGCACATTTGACAATCACAACAGCAGCCGCCTGAAACAGCATCCACAACAGAATCCCAATGCTTCATTCCTGTGTGTATTCTAAACTTTAACCAAACACACATACACTCACCATCATGGATCTCAAAAGCCACACTGGTTATCTTTTGTGTGATGACCATCATCGGCCTGTCAGGGAGAAACAAAGAGAGAAGTGAGTAGACAACACAGACAACGAAGCTCAGAAACCTCACACAGAAAGGCATATTCTTACCCTGTGAAATCTGCAGAGTACATTCCGTAATCAAAGACGTAAACCCGGGTGATTTGGCAGAAGCTTAGATAACCCAGGGCGACCACCAAACAGTATCTGCAATGTGAACCAAAGAGCAGTCTTAACATCGCAAGCCATTTCTGATGCATTAATGTACTTTTGACCATTTTTCTTCAGATGATGCACATAAATTGTAGTTTTACAAGAGCTTTGATATCATGAGGGCCTGGAGGATGCCATACGGAGACTTTTTATGATCCATTAAAACCCAAAAACAAGTACAAACAGCATTTTTAAAAAATAAGCTAACAAAGAGCTCAGTGATGTTTCCAGAAATGAACTCTCAGCGGTGATGAGGGCTTTTGATCTGCAGAGGCTGAACAGCAGAGTCTTTGTGTGTGTGTGTGTGTGTGTGTGTGTGTGTGTGTAGATAGACATTATTTTCTACACTAATGAATGACATTATTGCTCCCTATTCTTCTGTGACGCAGAAAAAAAAGGATGTGGAAATTAAAATGATTTCTCAAACACATACAGTTGAAACTGCTAGAGGCGTTTCATTATCACTGATTGAGGGAAGGTGCGTTTTGTGAACGTGTTTACTCAGTCTGTATGGTATTTTACATGGCTTTCTGGAAAACTGGATTGGCCAACTGAAGCACATCTTTTGAATTAAATAAATGTTATGACAGAAAATAAAGCAAAAAGCATTAAATTAAGGGTTAAACTACTAAAAAAAAAAAAAAAAAAATCAAGATATTTTTTTTCCTTTACAGAACCAGAGTGCCCACTGTCTTGAAAAATCTGTATACATGAGGAAGTCTAGCTTTAGAAGTGTGATTTATAGACCTGGAATAGTCATGTAAATTATTAAAATTATATAATACTCATTGGCCATTTTTAATGAATATAAATTTTAATATATTTTGTATATGAAAATTTAAAAATGAAAATTATGTCATTAATTATTTACCCTCATGTCGTTCCAAACCCGTAAGAACTTCATTTTCAGAACACAAATTAAGGTATTTTTGATGAAATCCGAGAGCTTTCTGACCCTGCACAGACAGCAACGTAACTGACACGTTCAAGGCCAAGAAAGGTAGCAAGGACATCAATAAAATATAGCTGCAAGCAGCAATTACCAGGTTCAAGCGCTTAAGGCATTTAAGCATATAAGGAAAAAGACATTACATCTTATTTAGCAAGGCTGTACCCAACTAAATTAATGACTTAAAAAAACACTTTT
Organism: Labeo calbasu; assembly: GCA_019740295.1. Taxonomy (NCBI): domain Eukaryota; kingdom Metazoa; phylum Chordata; class Actinopteri; order Cypriniformes; family Cyprinidae; genus Labeo; species Labeo calbasu. The sequence goes on along the minus strand of JAHKKF010514018.1, from coordinate 9,180 downwards.
GGCAATCCAGGTCATTTACCATTAAAATGTAGCATTTTTGAGTCCATTTTAACTGTTATAGTGCATCTGTGGTTTGACCCTCTTAAAACTTTCCATGCTTGTTTTGCATCACCTGTTGCATGTGCTCTGCAGGTTTTGTGAAGTTTTGAGTTTTCCTTTAGGCTTTATAGGATTTTTGTCAATTTGGAGAGCCCCCTTTTCTAAACGACCCCGTTATAGCTTCCCAAAGGGTAAATCTGAGCATTTTTAACATTTTTACCGGCCTAGAGAGTTCAAAGAATTGTGCTGCAGTGTTTTTTCCTAGATTGAAAAAAAGTTTGCCAAAGTAGGTTTTTCATCTTCTCAATCATTTAACAAATGATTAGATTGACAGCAGAGGCAAAGTTATCCTGAATGAGGAGTTCTATTGTATGATACAAATATCGTCCATACGTGCGCCCTTGAAAAATGCGTTATCAACCCCAGTGGCTGATTTCTTTCAAATTTCTCTCAGACCTTGGGGTTGTGCGTCGAACAGGCCCACCGAGTTTCGTTCTAATCTTGTCTAGCAGGTGCTCAAACTTTGTCGGCCAATGCCGGCCATGTTTTTCAAAATACGCAAATGTCCTTCTAGACACTTTGGACCAAGACCATGCATACTGATTTTCATGTTGAAATAACAAATGGTTGCACAGTTAAAGCCATTATTATGTTTTTGCCCTCTTATAGCACCACCAAGTAGCCAAGCTCCACGATTTTTGTTTTGTAACTTCAGATTGGGCTCTTACATATGTGTTCTGAGTTTTCCGACGATATCTCATTCCACTTAGGAGTTATAAGTGTTTTACTAAAAGTGGCCCCGCCCCTTTTCAAACACTTTGGCATCCCTTTGCGAAGGTGATTTCAACTTTTTTTTGGATAATTATTGATATTCACTCTCCAGACAATCTTTCTGCACTGGTTTGGCTCCGAACGGGTGAAAAACCTTGGACTAGTTTGCAAAAGTAGATTTAAAAAAAAAAAAAAAAAAAAAGTGAAATTCCCCAAAATTTTGCCAGGCTCACAATCGTATCTGATGTGTGCATTTTGTCCAGCGTGACTCAAGGACTCCAACGACATAAGACACTAGGAGTTATGAGCAATTTTGTATCGCCGTAGCACCCCTGTCAGGTCAATTGGGGCAAGCCTTGGTCACATTGTAGGTGGTGTGAGAACTACCATCCCTCCAAGTTTCAAGTCTCTACATACGGTTTGGTCTGCACGATCAGTTTTACATGGAGATCGCTGATCCGTGACCATTCTAACAATTACCTGGATATAGTCCTTGTAATTATAGTCCATGTGACATCAGTGGTTTAACCGTAATTTTATGAAGCTACGAGAATACTTTTTGTGCACAAAAATATCTTGATTTGTGTTCCAAAGATGAACGAAGGTCTAACGAGTTTGGAACAACATTAGGGCGACAGGATTTTCATTTTTGGGTAAACTATCCCTTTAATTCTTTTCCAACAAATAACAAACAACTGGAAAAGTTAATGGAGCTTGTGGAGAGTGAGGGTGGCCTTGATACCTCTTCTCATATTCTGAAGTAATTTGAACTGGAAATAATATTTAATGCCCATTTAATTATGTGCTATATGTATGCTACTCATGTAAGTAAGTGGAATAAAATGTAAGTGTGTGGAATAAGTGTAAGTGGAATAAATGGACAGTCAGCCTATCATTATCACAACATAAACTTTCACAAAACTACTCTGTGTTACCTGATCATGATTTTTGCCAGGTTGCTGGTTTTATTGGATGGATGTGGTAGTAAGTTAAGTTTATTTATTTTTATATTTAAATTTATTTATATAATTTATATACAGCATATATAACTTCGGACTCTAGAGAGCATTTGATTGGACAGAAAGTTTAATGAGAAGCTGAAGTGCAGGGTGATGTCATCATTGATCCACACTGGTGGAAGTTAAAGGATGTAAGTTTTGAATGCATGTATCCTGTAAATGCAAATTTTGTCATTGTTTTGAAACACACTAGTTTACAGATAATCTTAAGGCTAACATATTCATATTAAAAGCCAAAAAACTATTTTGATTTCATTAGGACTTTAACTGTATACTGTGCTTTATCTTCTGAGTCATGTCTAAGAGGGTGGAAAACGCAGTGTGAACCAGATGCTAACACAGTGCATGAAAACATGAACGCTGATTTCTCACAATAAGTGGTTTTCTGTTGTGCATGCAAATGTACTGACAGAGAGTTTAGTATAAGACATCAGCCACAAACAACTTCTGTTCTGTTCTGTTCTGTTTACTGCACTTAATAACAGAAGGTCATTAGTCCAGGAATTGCGTGGCTTTAAAAGGAAAAAGCAAATGAAGCTAGCAGAGGCTAGCATAACAGAAGCTCCCAGTCATTCTCATTATTTCTTATATATACACACTCAGGCTGTAGTGATGACACATTCAGCTCAGGTCCCCAGACACTGCAGGTGTGAGTACAAAGATAGACGAGGAGTGTGTGTCGTGTCGTGCACTTTCCATTCAACAATGCGACTGTGTTTTTTGCAGGTCTGCAAAACAGTTTGCCCCTCTAAAGTATGCCAAAAATAGATTGTTCTCAACCACTGTATGTTTTCTAAAATGACACATCCAATCACGTCAATTGTTTTGCAGCACAACCCACCAATAGAAGACAGAAAAAGGTGGAGGAAGAATTGTCTACCTCAACAACTGCCCCTGAATCATCCAAAGACAGTAATATCACCTCATTTGAAACAAAATGTCCCTAAAGGGCCGTTTGGCAGAAGTCTGACATTGAGGCTGTTTTATATTTACCACCTAGTAAAAAGTTCCTGGCAGCTGGCAGGAGACGGCAGAGGGGAAATAATGGACGATTTTATTACGCCCGTGAGGAGGACAGTGACTGATGGTCAGCGGGTGAAGAGAATGATCTCTTTCTCATTATAATTATCTCTGGGTCAGTTTTCAACTCTTTCATCAGCAGAGTCGGGCTCAAAGAGAGGGGACGACTTCTATCAGCGTGGACCTCAGTTCACCTTACGAATAAAAAAGGGGGCCATAAAGAATTGGCTCACGTTTGTTCCATGGGTTCTACTGTATTTAAAGTAAAGCATTTTTAAAGGTGTACTTCACCCAAAAATGAAAATTCTGTCATTAAATATAGCTGCAAGCAGCGATTACGGGGTTCAAGCGCTTTAGAGCATTTAAGCACATATGACACATTTGGCAAATCCAGGTAAATATGTTTTTTTTAATGTTTATGACTGTTATAGCACCAGCTGTGGTCCGATCTCCTTAGCACTTTGCATGCTTGTTTAGAATCACCTATCACATGTGCTCTCTAGGTTTCGTAAAGTTTTGAGTTTTCATTTAGGCTTCATGGGCACATTCTGATAGGTCCCTTTTCTAAACGACACCGTTATAGCTTCCCAAAGAGTAAATTTTTAAAACTTTTTATTTTGAAAATTATTGACCCAGAGAGTCCAGACAATTGTACTGCAGTGTTTTTTTTTCCAGATTGAGCGAAAAACCTAGGACTAGTTTGCAAAAGTAGGTTTTTTTGTCAGTGGTTCTAGAGGCAAAGTAGTTCGGAACAAGGAGGTCTATCATATGATATGAATATTGTGCATATGTGTGAAAAAACGCACAATATACAATAATTTACAACACTGAAAAATGTGATATTACAAATGAGATACGCAAATGTCTTTATAGACGCTTGTGCCACTTTGGACCAAGACCGCACGTACCAATTTTCCCATCGATAGGACAAACAGTTGAGCAGTTATGGCTGTTATTATGTTTTTTTCCTCTGTTATAGTGCCAACAAGTGGCCAAGCTCCATAACTTTTCCATGTGGCCTCAGATTCAACTCGCAAGTTTTGGCAAAGAGATCTCATTCCATTCAAAAGTTATAGCCCTTTTAGTGAAGGCAGCCCTGCCCCTTTCGAATGTTTTGGCGTCCCTTTGCCACGGTGAGTTAAAAGTTCAACTTTTTTTTGTTAATTACTGATATTCACTGCACTGAATCTTCCTGCACGGGTTTGGTTTCTGATCAGGCGAAAAATCTAGGACTAGTTAATAAGACACTCGAGCCTGTGACGAACAGTTAAGGAATTATGAGCGATTTCAGACTTTTGATCACTATAGTGCCCCCGTTAGGTCAATTGGGGCGAACCTCGGTGACATTGTAGGCAGTGTGAGCACTATTATCCCTCCAAGTTTCACGTCTCTGCGAGTTTGGATTGCCCGATCAGCTTTACGTGGAGATTGCTGATCCGTGGTCATTCTAACATTCACAATAGGGTTTCAGCGCTATGTGTTTGAACCCCTAATTACTCACCCTCATATTGTTCCAAACCCATAAAACTTTTGTTAATCTTCAGAACACTTTTGATGAAATCCGAGAGCTTTGTGACCCTGCATACGCATCAACGCAACTGACATTTTCAAGTTAATTCGTTGAAATAGACCATGTGACATCAGTGGTTCAACCGTAATTAATGAATCTAAAAGAATATTCTTCTTTGTGCACAATAAGGATTCTCATAGCTTCATAACATTATGGTTAAACCACTGATGTCACATTATGGACTAACAATGTTCTCACTACCTTTCTAGGCCTTGAACATGATAGTTGGGATTTCATCAAAAATTTAAGTTCCAAAGATGAATGAAGGTCTTATGGATTTGGAACGACATGAGGGTGAGTAATTAACGACAGAACATTTTTGGGTGAACTATCCCTTTAATGTAATGGTGTTCACAACCAGTTTTACTTTGTTTTGTCACATATTTCTTAGTGAAACAGTATTATTAGCTTTGAGGCCATTTTATGCAGTCAACATAAGAAACACTGCATTTGTCTAGCCATTTCATGGGCTCTTTAGTAGTAAATGGAGTCACTTTTGATTTAATGTGGCCTTTAATGCTTTTAAAGTCTAAAAAAAAAAAAAAGTTTTAAAGCACTTTTGAGTACTTTCCATGTCGTTAAAGTTGAAATGTGAAATGTTATGGACTCACTTGTGCATGTGTTCGACTCCGGTCAGAATCATTATGCCATAAGTAATGCCACTCTGAAGCAGGAAATGAAGAGCATACCTAAAAAAACAGAGAGAAAAATGTTGTTACTATTAAAGGGGACATTGGATGTGCATTTTCCACAAGTTGGTATGATTCTTCATCAAATGTGTGCAACACACTTTGGTTAAAACTCCTTTTCGCTGCATGTCTCTTTAAATGCTAATGAGCTACTGCTCACTCCACCCCCTCTTCTGTTTTTTTATGTATTTGGTGGCACATTACCATCAAAAACAAAACTAATCCACTGCGTCCTCAGTGGCTCTGATGTGGTAGAAAATAAAGATTTTTACGCTCACTTTTATGCAAATATTATGCAAATAAGTGACAATCTGTCAGTGGTGGTAGGCGGGGCCTGAGCAGTATGACATCATATTGCTCAGAAAATCAATACGCTTGATAACTGAAACTGTTAAGGTTTTTTTGGGGTATTAAAAAAGAAGTAAATGGATTTTTTTCAATGCAAGGTGGTTGTGTCCAAACACTGCCAAAACACATTTATATGTAAAATTGAATTTTGCATCTAATGTCCCCTTCTTCAGTACCACTATACAAGAAACTTTCAAATGATGAGACACAAACAGAGACAATTTAATAAGCGTTTGAAAAGATGCCACTAATTAGCAGCCAGAAGTTTATCTATCCTTTATTATCATGAGTGTGGCCTATTGATCTGACTGTCTTATTAAATGAGACGTTAATGAGTTCCAGATTTTAGTCACCACCGACACATCAATACAAGCTTGTGTGTGCTGACAGTGAATCTCAAAACACAGACACTAATGTATCTAAAATTATGTTAGTATCGACTTTTTGTAATGTTACTCTATTAATAAAATTAAAACACCAGCTGTTTCCCGCAAAGGTTTTCACTAAGTATACTGGAATTAATTTTTTTTTATAAATTTATATGAAATTATATGATTGGACACAACATTAATACAAGGATCTTAAGTATTTTCTGAATATGCAATATTGTGAAAAAAAAGAAAACAGCATATAACCTTTTAAAAAGAACATGCTCCAAAAAAAAAATTATGAATAAATAAAACATGCATCTGTTTTCAATTTTTCAAACATTTTTTTAGTTTGAATCAAATGTTGTAATGTTGTAAGATTATAGATGACTTTCCCAACCAAGGCTCAAAAAAAAAGTCCAGTCACTGTTGCACTCAACTGAGGGAGTCATACAGGTGTATTTACCACTGAAAAATACAACATAATTTGATACTTAACAGTGTACTACAGACGTCAGCTTCAGCTTTCTTTATTGTCCTATAAGCCGTTTGTTTATTCTGTATCAAATGTCTGTCGTTTCACAGGCCGCTACATTTTGTATTGATTGTCGTCTGTTGTATCTTTCTGGAATGTCACACCAGCACAAATCCTGCAGTCCAGCAGCAGGGAGTACAAGCAAAAACTGGTTTCAGATTCCATGTGGACACAAAGAGAAGGATGCGTCAGTTTGGACTGCAGACAAATACTCACCAGCCAAAGCAGAAGAGGGCAAAGTAGATGCCCAGCAGTGTGGCCACCACATGCCGCACAAAAGGACTGGTCTTGCTGGGGTGCAGATAGAGCCTGAACCACACAGCCGTGAGCAGGGCACAGAGCTGACATACTACAAAGTTCACCTATAAACAACAAAAAGAGGAAAAACACTGATCATCAATTGAACTTAAGCCATCAGAGTCAAACGGCTGATAGTTTGATCAGATGTATAACTTCTCTGTCGGCACCCATTAACTGCAGTGTCCATTAGTGAGTAAGTGACATAATGCTACATTTCTCCAAATCTATTCTAGTGAAAAAACGAACTCAATGAAATGACAAAAAAATGTTCCAAACTCTTCCAAGCTTTAAAATGGTAGTGAATGGCTGGTGAGATTTTAAAGTCCAATAAAGGACATCCATCCATTATAAAAGGACTCCACATGGCTCTGGTGGCTTAATGAAGGCATTCTGAAGCAAACTGATGCGTTAGTGTCAGAAAAATATCCATAAACCGTAATTTCTACAAATTTTCTGCCGAATACATAAGTGCAGTGGACAGCAAAACAAAACACCAGTCATGAATTAGAAGTAAAAAAAAACAAGGCTTTGTAAAGAAAAACGTTGGAGGATTTGGAGTTAAGCTTTTGGATTTTTGCTGTAAACAAAACTTGTTCCTCATGAGGCTATCATATTTTCACCTGAGCTTAGGCTTCGCCTACATCATCTGCTGGAACGCCACTCTCTCATGAATGCATGTACGACAGTGAGCATAATATAATTATCATGATAAAGGTCAAATTTTTATTTCTTTCAAGTTTAAAGGCAGACTTTTGCTACGATGTGAAAGATGTATAAACCAGACAGTTAAATGTGGCTTTAAACTATTATTTATGGTAAGAACATGACAAAAGTTTTGAATGTTTTTTGAATCCTTTAAACTTTTTCCAGTCATTTTTCCTTATCCAAAATAAATATCTTAATCGAAAAAAATAATTTCTTAGTTCTGCATGTTTTAATGAGTACATTTGTTTCAAATCAAGAAACAGGTTTGTGTTACCTGATAATGTTAATAATAATATAACATTTTTTGTCGCTTTTAGAAATACACATCTGATAGCTATCAGCTTGCAAGATGCAGATGTAATTTGTTCATTAGCAAAATCAGTAATATCTGTATAAATTGTAGCAACCTCATTTTTATATGGTGAAATGTAATTATTCTGACTGTTTGATTTTTTTTTTTAACCATTGCTCTTCCATAGTAGCATACATTTAGATCATGATAATAACAGTTAAAACCACAAATATAGCACCTCAATACTATGGTAAATATGTAATATGGCATATAAACGGTCTGAACGGTGCTTTAAATGACTAGCACTCTTTCGTTCCTCCTTTGCCACATAAACATATATCAAACATTTATTGAACTGTTGTTATCAAGAAAATTTATATCACGAAGGTGTGTGGAGCACTTTTTATGATGGATGTATGCACTTTATTGGACTTCAAATCTCAACGCCCATTCACTGCCATTATAAAGCTTGGATGAACCAGGACATTTTTTAATATAAGTCAGACTGTATTTGTCTGAAATAACAAAGTCATATACATCTAGGATGGCTTGAGGGTGTGTAAATCATGGGGTAATTTTCATTTTTGGGTGAACTATTCTTTAAAATTTTCCACAACACATTAGAGTGAAAGGCATTAAGACACTGTCATTTGGTTTACAAATGGTAGCCCTGCCCACACTGAAATCCCACTGATCCAAATACAGCTCCACATAGGTGTACATTTAACATGAAATATATTCTGTGTATATATATTGCGTGTATAGAAACGCTACAGTATTTGATGCTGGAAACATGTCACTTGCCCCAGATGCGAAGACCATTGTATAAAAACAATGGAATTTAGAAGTAATAAAAAAACAGTCAAACAAACAACAACTAACAGGGTCAGAGAACAATGATTTAACACTGTTCCAGGAGAACGTCAGAAGGTTGGCAGGACTCAGTGAGGTTCCTGCAGTATTTCAGGACCCTGCAAGCCTTGTGACCTACTTAAAAGACAATGCCTTGAGCTTCACACTGACATGCTTCACATGAAAGCCAAAGACATCCACAGCATGAGACCGGGAGCTGTTTCTCGACTGGACACAGCTGTGAAATTTCTGCTGCAAGTCATCTGAAGACACATATATATCTTCATCCAAATTCAAAAAGTCAAACATCTGTAAAGAGCTTTATTCCTACGCTTTATACATATAACAATCATCACAAGTCTGCAGAATAGCTATTTTTTTTAGCGTGTGTGGGACAAGAAACATTTGCCGAGTTTCATATATTAAACAGACAAGGGTGGTCATCAAAACTCTAAATTGAATCTGCTAACAACTGAACGGGGCCTACCAGAAAGGCCCTGATGTTACAATTTTGTTTACATATACTGTGTATATTTATTTTGTATATATATTAAAACACACACACATGCATGAATATATTTAAGAAAAAATGTGTTATGTTTACATATTACATTTATTTATTTACATATAATAGTAATTATATGAATAAAAATTATGAACATGTAAATACAT
>JAHKKF010514017.1:0-16257 GCA_019740295.1 Labeo calbasu | reverse complement strand
CTACTACTACTACTACTACTGGTAATTTTATTTATTTAGTTTATGATTTTTACATTTTATTTTAAATATTTTTTTTAAATTGTTTTTGTATGTATATGTTTTGGATAAATAATAATAGTGATAATAATTGTTTATGATTTTTACATTTTATTTTAAATAATAATTATTTTTAATATTCATTAATTTATTGTTTATGTTGATTTAATATATATTTAATTATAATAATAATGATAATAGTAATTGTTTATGATTATTACATTTAATTTAATTTATATTAATTAAATATGTAGATATAAACATTAACATCATGATTTTCTGTAAAGCTGCTCCCTTGTATTGTGAAAAGTGCTGTAGAATTAAACTTGACTTAAATATTTTAGAGTCGTTTTTTGTCTGAATGGTGCGTGACATGCAAACTCTGATCAGTACTACTTTAATGGGAATGTTTGTGCAGTTTGCTTCAATGCATAATGCATAACCAGGTTTGCATGATTTATTTAGTGCTAAAATACTGCAGATAGCATGTGCATTTGTGTTTGTGTCCCACATTATATCTATCAGTTCACTGCAGCTTGTTAGAAACGAGAAACGTGATCTGTGTTCATGGACGTTTGGGATGCATGACCTTATTTTGGAGATGATATGAAGGTTTGCTGAGTCTGCTTGTGCTCCTCAGGAGAGACTTGAAACCTGCCGATGAGCTCTGTCAAAACACATCTCACTTTAGTATTTCATTATCACATCTTATTATTGCTGTACTTTTCATTTCGCTTGAGTAATTGTGCCTACCATCATGAATAGATGACACATCTTAATGTATTCATAATTGATAACCATTAGTATGAGAGCAGAGAGAGGCGTTCATGACTTGCGGTGATTGCTTTGGGTTTGATGAGGACCGCTGGATGATTCGACGGGTCTGCGATGGTTCATCTGAGCAGCTCTTCTTCTGTGTTTGGACCCTTCAGACCCTTCTGACCCCAGTCTGTCCTCCCGAGAGAAGCTTAGTGTTTACCCACAATGCCTTCTGCTCCAGAGCACACAGACGGCGGTGTTTGTTCGAGGGTTAGAATTTGTGGTAGACTGATAAGGGATTTTTGGGATGACCACAAGAGCAGTGTGGTGATTTAATGTGATATAATTGAGTTTTTTTGTTCATTAGATTTTTTTAATGATCAACTATGTTTATGTTTACATATTTTTTTGTGGTTGTTTTTTTTTCTAGTGAAATGTATTTGTTCTATACTACTCTATCCTACAACTACTACTAGTAATAATAATAATAATAATAACTTGTTTAATTAATGTATTTATTAAAAGTGCATTTGTTGTTATTATTATTATTATTATTATTATTATTATTAATAATAATAATTATAATATTATCAATACAATAGTATTATTATTATCAATTTATGATTATATATTTATCTAATAATGAATTAATCTATTGTTTTGTTTTATTTAATTTATTTAATAATACTGAATTTATAATTGTTCAATTTTTTACTTGTAATTTTTTATTTAATTCATTATGTAAATAATAATTTTTTGCATTTTATTATTATGATTTAATAAGAAGAATATTAATAAGAATGATAATAATAGTATGTATAATTTTACATATAATTAAAATTTAAATTATTACGTATAAGTTTATGTATAATTTTTAATTTTTTGTTTTATTATTTTACATTTTTAATGGTACTTTTTAAAATGTTTATTATTTTATTAATTGTGTTTTATTAATACTACTACTGCCACTACTACTACTACTACTACTACTACTAATAATAATAATTATTGTTATTATTATTATTACTATATGATTATATATTTATCTTGTAATAAATTAATCTGTTATTTTGTTTTATTTAATGTGTAGTTATAATAATAATAATAATAATAAAAACAGCATTTGTAATTTTTATATTTAATTAATTTAAATATTAAATTATATTAAATAATAATTTGATTTATTTTTAAATTGCATGAATTTATTCATAATAAAATAATAACTGTATTTATAATTTTACAGTTTTAATAGTTCTTTTAATATTTTATTATTTTATTATGTAAATAATAGTAATACTAATAATTGTATTTATAATTTTACATTTTTTACTTTGTTTTATTATTATTATTATTATTTAACATTTTCTGTTGTATTTTTAATGTTATTATTATTTTTTTATTATGATCTAATAATAGTATGTATAATTGTACATTTTAATTTACTTTGTTTTATTATTATTTTACATTTTATTTTTTATTATTTTATTAATTATATTTGTTCTAAATAATAATAATAGTAATTATTATTATTATTATTATTATTATTATTATTATTATTATTATTTAGTTTGTGTTTGGACACACCTACTAATTTTTTTATGTTATTATTTTTCACTTTTTTTTTTTTTTTTTAAATATACTGTGTGTGTACATATTGCAAGGCACAATAAGTTATTAAAATTGTAAATGACACAAGTAGAGGTATGAAAACTAACAAATATTTGTCCAAAACAAAGCAAAACTGTCTTATATTTTAGCCTCTTCAAAGCAAACATGATTCTCATCTGATTTTAATGAATTAATAGGTCAGGCTGATATTTCACTTTATCTGTAGTTAGAAAGTAAGAAACTGAACACGAAAAGGAAGAGTCTGTGTTGCTGTTTCCTGTCAGTTGTTTCCAGTTCAGCGGGGTTTGTATCGGTGTAAATGTCCTGGGCTTAATAAGCGCTCGTCTCATGGGAGACACAGTCCTGGAAGAGGCGGACAGCGAGCCGGTGAAGGTGTGGGTGGACGGCTCTCTGGGCAGCCCGGCGTTCACATTTCCTGCCGCCCGCGAGCCGGCGCGTGTGTCGCGCTGACACTGTTAGCCTCCGGGAGCAGTGATTAAAGTGGCGCTGTCAGAGCACATCGCATCCCTCTTCCGAACATCCACCTCTTCACACCACACTGAGATCCAGTCACAGTATAGAAAGACAACAGCACAGTATAGAAAGAAAGACAAGCAGAGGATGCACAGGACTGACCCCAAACATTTCACCCAGTGTAAAGGCCTACTTGTCAAAAATTTGGAAATATTAATCAAGCATATTTAAAAAAAAAAAAATTAATAATTGTAATTTTGATTACAATTTTAAATAACTAATATATAATATAATATAAATATTATATTTAAATATATTTTAAAATGTATATTTATAATTTTGGGATTTATTTGTGTGACGTAAAGTTGAATTCAGTTAATTTATGCAGAAAGTAATCTTACATTTGTCTAAACTATTTTTTTTTTTTTTTTTTTTTTTGCATTTCGATATTTTTTTATATGACAATTAAGCATATTTATTTCAGATTGTCATTACTGTAGTACAACTGTAGTACAAAAGTACAACTTTTTACTTTACATTATTATGATTTTTCACTGATTTTAATTACTGCAGTTTTAAAAAGTATACTACTAAGTTAAACTACAGCAAATACAAACATTAAGCACAAATACTCAATAATATATATTTAAAATGTATATTTATAAATATGATTAATTATAAATAATATATAAACAATATAATGCAGAATATTTCTAGAGTTTTTATTTAGATTTTTCCCACTATTATGATTTTCATCATGCTTATTCTGATTACTGCAGTTTCCACAAAATGATTGTATTATAATAAATATACTCAATAACAGCATAAATTAAAATACAACCATGACGAACAAATGCTTTACAATCAATAATATATGCAATAATAAAAAGTAAATATTATTTATTATAAATATTACTATTTTTACTACTGTTGTTATTATTATTATTATTTTATTAATTTATGATTATATTTTCATTTGAAAATTAATTAATGTGTTTTGTTTTATGTATAATTTAATAATAGTAATAAAAACTGTATTTATAATTGTAAAAAAAATAATAGACTTATTATTATTATTATTTTATTATTATTATTATTATTATTATTATTATTATTATTATTTTCATTATGTGATTAATAATAATAATAATAATAATAATAATATAATTTATAATTTTACACTTTAATTTACTTTGTTTTATTATTACTAATAAAAGAACTGTAAAAATTTGTACTTTTAATATTTGTATTATTTTTTATGATTTTTCTCATGCTTATTTTGATTACTACAATTCCCACAAAATCAGTAATATATGCAATATATATAATTTCTAAATATTTATATAAATTTAAATTTGATTTTAATTAATTTACAACCTGACTTGATTTTATCTATCATGATTTTTTGTTTGTTTGCTTGCTTAGTTTTTTTTTTTTTTCATTGTATTTTGCACTTGGTAATGATAAATGGGGTGCAAATGTGATTATTCAACTATTATCAAAATGCAAAAGGTCTTTAAAAACAGGCTTTATTTTCTTGCAAAATGTGAATTTTAATTTCTTTGCTGTGGGAGTGAAATATGATCTGGACCTTTTCTTGCCAGGTTTCATGACATTCACCCAAAAGCTGATTCTCTGTTTTGGCTAACAAAGAAAGAAATGAATTTTCACAGCTTCATTCTCCACACAAAACACAGAGTAGCTTTAAATGACAGACGGATGGATTTAACGTCATTTAAATGGGGGGAAGCAGCAGGTGTTTATCGGGCCGCTCTTTGTGCCGGAAACTATGGATTATGAACGCTTTGATGTTAAAGTGAGAGGCGTTTCTGCTGATGAGGTGTTATATTTTATCCTGGCGAGTCGCTGTGACTGTATCTGATGTCCCTCAGGCTTTTCCCGGAGAAGAAAACGGCTCCTTTAAGATAAACGAGCAATTATCTGCATGAGGCACATCCACACAATACGGCAAGATTCGGCACTCACGAACGAAACTTCTCCGAGGTTGCAGAAACAATGAGCTGCCAGAAGAGTTAGTCATTTATTTTAATAATTCATGCAGACGTGCTTCATAAGCAGGTGTTATTAATGTCGTTCATTATGGGGTTTTGGAAAACACATGAAGCATTATGGAAACGCAGAGCTGCATAAACCAGTCCAGACTCCTTCAGTCATAAGTCTTAGAGTTCAGCTGTACGTTTGCACAACGTGTTAACGATAACATTCAATAATGACTTCCAAAACTTCCACAGTGAAATATTCAGCAGGAAATAATGTAAGCCGGGACTTTGTAGATGAATGCACTTCACATTTACCTTCCGTTATGTGACGTCTTTAATGTGAAGGAGAATATTGAGTTTTTATTCATATTTTTGTTACCTTTTTTATTTAATATTTTCAGTTTTTTTTTTTATTAGCTTCTTTTATGTTTATTTAGGTTTCATTTTATTTCAGTTTTAGCTTATGAATTAATCACTAAATAATTTCCAGTTAATTTATGCTTCAACTTTTGTTTACATTTTTTTTTTTATTTCAGATTTATTTTGATAAACAAAAATGTTTTAATAGTTTTAGTCCATATTTATCTTTGTTTATTGTTAGTATTTAGATTATTATGATTTTTAAATGTGCTTTATATATATATATATATATATATATTTAATAATATTTCATTCATTAATAAAAAAAATTAATGCACATTTCTTAGAATAAAATAAAATAAAATAAATACAAATCCTCACACCACACTTTATTTCAGGTTTATTTCAGTTAACAAAAATATTTTTATAGTTTTAGTTCTGTTTATTTTTATTTTATTATTTAATTTTATTATTATTATTATTATTTACATTCTGAAATGTGCTTAATGGTTATTTTTCACAATGCAAAAAGTCTTAAAAGTTTTCTTTCTTTTTTTTTTCTTTCTTTTTTTTTGTTTTTTGCAAACTGTGACTTTATATTTATATTTTATTTCAGCATTATTTCAATTAATAAAAAAATGTTTAATAGTTGTAGTTAAAGATAATAACCCTGATTGGATCTGTCAGGATTTTCTGGAATTGTTTAGTTGATTTTATTTTACTCTAAAAACATACATGACTGTATTATAATAAAAACAGCATTAATTAAAATACTATAAATACAATCATAATGTACAAACACTTTACAATCAATAACATGCAACAATAAAAGTAAACATTGTTTCTGAATATTTATACATTTTTTATTTAAATAAAAAAATCAAATGAGTGGGTTGATTGATTGATTGATCAGGATTTAATTAAATGTTTCTCTTTCACTCTCTCTCTTATGCATTGAATTGCATTTTGGTAATGATAAATGGGTGCTTAATGGTTATGAAAAAGCATGCCTTTTAGACCCAGGAACGTGTATTAGAGAAGAAAAGCTGACTGGTTTTCTTTCGACATTAATGTATGTGTGATGTGTCTCATTTGATGTCATGTAAAAACAACTAAAATAGCAGCAGCTTAATTATCTCTGAAGACATGATCAGTTTTGAATAGAATCCTGTAATTATGGCAATTCTGCTGTGATATTAAAGCAGCTATTTTTTTTCCAAGTCAACTGCAACAATTAAAAATCAGCATGTCAAGCACTTTGAATCATTATCTTTGCTTTCAGACTTCAGTGGTTTTTGTTCCGGAGAAGTTGTTTGTCAGGTGAAGCTATTTAAAGCTCATGTGAACGGGGTTTTGGGTCAGAGAGACCGGCGGTCTGCGGGTCAGAAACGTGAGCGTATCACTTCAGCCGAAGGGCTTGAAATCAGAAGTTAACAGTGCGGTGATGAATGAGAGCAGCTAATGCCTTATTAATTATGAACTGACACTTACATTCAGATGTTGACAACCGCTGTCTGATAGGTTGAATATTTTAAATCACACTGTGAATATTAGAGAAAGTGGCCTGTAGCTGTCATAAAACCTTAATCATATTTTACTGTTATCACAGTTATATGACAAAGTGTCATGTTAGCGCTCATGTTAGTTGAATATGCTCTTAATAATATTCTGATCGCTCAATTGTGGATTTGTAGAGTCCAATATTATAGTGTAATTGACTATTGTTTCTATCTGTAAAGAACTGATATGCAGGGGGTACACAGTGGATATTATTGTAAAATACAGACACGTCAGGATTTATTTTTATATTATTGTATAATGAGCGGCTGACTACAAATGATCACATTTATCAATAAATAAATAAATATATAATTATATAAATGAATTAATAAATAAACATATATAAATGTATCAATTTTAAAAAATAACGTTAACTATTCAGTAAATTATTTTTTTGCAATTTGTGTGTTTTTAATGTTTATTTTTTTACACATTCAAATATTAAATTACAAGCCAAGTCAGATTTTCTTTTAAAGAAATAAATTATTTAGAACAGATGCATTAAATTGATCAAAAGTGGCAGTAACAACATTTATAATGTTGCAAAATATTTACTAAATCACTTGTTCCACAAATATTATATAAGCATTAAAATATGAAAATGAAAATAAACATAACTAAATAGAATATTGTGTGTAAATATTTATATATATAGTATATATTACTATATATATGTTCATAAATATTTACACTCAATATATATATATATATATATATATATAATTGATTAATACTGTGTAAATGTTTAATATAAAATTTCAGATGTTTAACATGTAATATCAATTAAACAAATTAACATTTAATATCTTGTTTTAATACAACTTATGTTTTTTTATTACACATTCAAACATTGTACAAGCTGGGTCGGATTTTCTTTTAAAGAAATGATTTATTCAGAACAGATGCATTAAATTGATGAAAAGTGGCAGTAATAACATTTGTAATGTTGCAAAATATTTACTAAATCACTTGTTTCACAAATATTATATAAGCATTAAAATATAAAAATAAAAATAAATAAATAGAACATTGTGTGTAAATATATATATATATATATATATATATATATATATATGTA
This sequence comes from Labeo calbasu, assembly GCA_019740295.1. Lineage (NCBI taxonomy): Eukaryota > Metazoa > Chordata > Actinopteri > Cypriniformes > Cyprinidae > Labeo > Labeo calbasu. Next base: position 8,382 of record JAHKKF010514017.1, on the reverse strand, counting down.
TATATGTATGTTTTTTTTTGTTTTTTTTTTTTTTAATTAACGTTTAATATTTAATATCTTATTTTATTACAACTTATGTCTTTTTTATTACACATTCAAACATTGTACAAGCTGGGTTNCAAAATATTTACTAAATCACTTGTTTCACAAATATTATATAAGCATTAAAATATAAAAATAAAAATAAATAAATAGAATATTGTGTGTAAATATATATATATATATATATATATATATATATATATATGTATATATGTATGTTTTTTTTTTTTTTTTTTTTTTTTAATTAACGTTTAATATTTAATATCTTATTTTATTACAACTTATGTCTTTTTTATTACACATTCAAACATTGTACAAGCTGGGTTGGATTTTCTTTAAAAAAATCAGAACAGATGCATTAAATTGATCAAAAGTGGCAGTAACAATATATATAATGTTTAATATTTCAAATAAATGCTGTTCTTTAGATTTTTCTAATAATCAGAAAAATCCATAAAAGGTCACGTTTTTACAAATAATTTAAGCAATAAAAATAAAAAATAAATAAATAAACAAATAAAAATAAAATAACACTAACATAATAATAAGGCTCTTTTTAATTGATAATAATCAGAAATATTTCTTGAGCATTATATCTGCATATGATTTCTGAAGGGTCATGTGACACTGAAGACTGAAGTAATGATGCTGAAAATCCAGCTTTGATCACAGGAATCAATTTCATTTTACAATATATTCACACAGAAATCAGTTATTTTAAATTGTAATAATTTTTCACAATTTTTTTGATTTTACTGTATTTTTAACAAACCTTTTGAATGATAGTGTATATGAGATGAAACATCACAGTGTCAGTTTAGTATCATTATGCAAATATTTTGACTGTATAATTTTACAGTGGACCAATCACAATCAAGTATTCCATATATGGTTATGGAACCACACTTTGAAAACTGCAGTGTGGCTGCTTGTGTTTTGTGTTTGGGTAGCACTGCACTGCCGTGATGAACTCAATACGAGTCCTACGTGTCAGTCAGAGGTGATTTATCCTCACGGTCACACCGGGAGTGTGAGGTTACGGTGTATATACGTTGACGTCTCTCCTCACACTAGCTGCATGTTATTCCCTGTGCTTGACAACTGCAGGAGTTACAGGAGTAACTAACTTACTGTCATTTCTGAGCTCTCCTTCCCCGTTCCTCCTCTAATGGCTGTCAGGCTCTCGTCTGCTGGGTGGATTAACACGGGCGACAGCAGCTGCTGTAGGTTACCCACAATCCTCTCTGACCTTTATTATGTGGCCGGTCGGAGTCTATATCACAAACATCGCAGCAGGCCGCCGAGACTCGGTCGTCTGTCCGTGTCGTATCCGCACAGGTGGGCAAGTTTGTGTGTTTTGATCTTTTCTGACAAGTCCGGGATGAGCTCGACTCGACTTACAAAACAAACCCCGAGCATTTCTTCACTCTCCTTTGTCCTGTCTTGTTGTTTGAGCTCCCGGGGGGAAGGTTTTAGGCTCAGAAGATGCTTTTTCGCAGCTCAAGTCGATGTGAATGCAAAATTGACATATTTGCTTGCTTAATACGTGGTGCTGATCTCATTGCGAACAATTTATCTGTGCACGACATGTTATTCTAAGTAAAACAGTTGTTTGTTTGGAGACTATTTGCTCTTTCATTTCATCTCATTGTCTTGTGTAAACACTTGAAATATTACAGGCATCGCATTTGTGAAATTTCCTTTGATATGGTGTTCTGCTGGTTGCATAACAGTGCTGTTGTAGTATATCATTTCAAGGTTTCTGCAGGTCTTAAAAACATCTTAATTCATGTTTTCACAAATTAAAATGTCTTAAATAGATGCTGAACGTCTTAAATTCATGACATCGTGACATTAAACGTTCAATGCACCACAACAAATGAGTATTTCCAAACATCTTTACATTAAGATACACTCACTTGACATGCAAATTGACAATATGAAGTCTTGTTTTCAAAGAAACTGAACAAAATGTTGTGTTTTTATACTTAAAACAACAAATAAAATAACAAATATCAATGAGGAATGAAAACTTATTTTCTCTTTTAATTAAGGTGGTTTTTCTGAGCCCATTGGCAGATATTCGCTCGTTTTAATTATAAATTCACTGTATTTAAATAAAAAATAAATAAATAAAAAAAGGCTTTTTATCATATGCCATTTTCCTTCTTAAGTCAATGTGTCTTGATTTAAGAATCTTTTAGATACTTATTTTCATTGGAAAATGACAAAAATACTGAGAAAGATTTGTGTTCCCTTTAATTTATTCCTTTTTTATATAATATACTGTTATATACTTTATATAATATTATAGTTAATTTTTATTGTATTATATGATAATATGTTATATTATATTATATTATATTATATTATATAAAAATATGTTTAAATATTATATAAATCATATAAATATTTTGAGTTAGTTTTCATTTTTATTTTAGTTTTATTTATTAATTTATTCATTTATTTACTTGATTACTATTTAAACATTACTATTTAACTTTTTGCATACTGTTTTAGTATATTATTTCAGTGCTTTTGCAGGTCTTAAAAATGTCTTAATTCACAAATTAATGCCTTAACATGTCTTAAAAACATTATTTTTGTATTCTAATACAAATATCTAATTTCCTTAGATCAAGATTAACCATAAGTTAACTTCATTTAAAAAAAGAAAATGTAAAAAAAAAAAAAAAAAAAAAATCTTATGTTATTTTGCTTTTGATTCCTATTTTTTATGTAAAATGTAAAACAAAAATACTGAGAAAGATATGTGTTTTTATATACTATGCTATTATACACTTATGATATTTTAGTTACATTTTTATATTATATTATATATTATAGGTATATAAAATATTTCTAAATATTATATAAATATATAAATTATATAAATATTTTTCATATAAAAAATAAGATAATTTTTATAGTATTTGTTTATTTATTTATTTACTTACTATTTTAACCCCACTATTAAATGTTATTTTATTTTTTTTTATTTTATTTCTAGTTAATAATTTTAATGCTTAAACTTATTTCAGTTAATTACCAATGCAACATTTCTCATTTTCGTAATTTGTCTCCCATCTAATATTTATATTCAGTTGCTTTATTTCAATTGACAAAAATGTATTTAATAATTTTAGTGATATTTCTAGTTAAGGCTAGTACATGCTGGTGATGTTTGTTGAATACTTCCAGACACAAGTATGTTTCTGTGCATGACTCATGACTGTTGACTCATGACTCTTCATTTCTCTTTTTTCTCCCTTCATTTGCAGAACACGACAAGCATCGTTTATGCAAGAGCACAGAGTACATGAATTTGCACTTCAAAGTCAAATGGTTCCACAACGAGTATGTGCGAGACCTGCCTTCCTTTAAGGGAATTCCTCCAGAGTATTCGCTGTGAGTCTCCCTTCACATCTCTCATTCTTTCATAGTTTTGAACTTTCTTCTGAAATAGAGGAGAGTCAATGATGTAAATAAAAATCATGTTCCATTTGATGTTTACAGGTTTAAGGCATGAGGAAGTAGTTACCTTACATTATCAGCAACAAAATTTGTTTTTAATTAATTTAGAAAAATTGTAAATAAAAAAAAATTATGACTTTTTTATGTTTTTTTTTTTTTTTTTTACTGAATTTTTGATTATTTTAAAATGCAAACATTCGAATTTAGCATCCTAATTTAATTTCTATATAAGATTTAATTGTTCATTTCTTGGAAAGTATAACATTACAACACACATCTGCTATAAAACTGGAATTACTTGCTAAATTAAGTATACTTAAGCATGTTGATAGCAATATTTATATATAATAATAAGATTTATTATAGAAATATAATAATGTTTATAAATCAGTTTGTGCAGTTTTAACATTTTTGCCTTCTTTAAATTTTTCTAAAATAAATTTTAATATAATCTTTTTTGTTGTTGTTTTGTTTGTTTGTTTGTTTTATTCTGTTTTGTTTTGTTTGTTTGTTTTTGTTCTATATTGTTGGAGGAGCAAGTTACCTTACACTGTTAACAACAAACCAATACTATATTTTTGTATTTTTATAACAATATATTGATATATTGTGTATTTATATATAATATTTGTAATTATGTTTAATTCATTTAAAAACATTTATCAAATGTAATAAAAAAATTAAATTTAAGCATGTTAAGCAATATTTATATAATAATAATTATTATTACTATATAATTATAATAATATTTATAAATCAGTTTATACAGTTTTAACATTTTTGCCTTAATTTAGATTTTTTAAATAAAATTTTTATATAAATTTAAAAGTACTTCATAAAATTTATGAAAATAAATTTTTCAGTTTCTTTTTTTTTTTTTTTTTTTGTTTCTATATTGTTGGAGGAACTAGTTACCTTATACTATTAACAACAAACCAACACTATATTTTGTATGTTTATAACAGTATATATTTATATATATAGTGTATTTATATGTATTATTTATAATTTAAAAACATTATTAAATGTAATATTTAAAAAAAATCTGTATATTTATATATAATAATATTTATTATATAAATATAATAATATTTTTAAAATTAAATTTTAATATAAATATTTTAAAAAATTGCACATACTTTTCAGTTTCATCTTTTTTTTGTTTCTATATTGTTGAAGAAACTAGTTACCTTACACTATTAACAACATACCAATACTATGTTTTTGTGTTTATAACAATATATTGTGTATTTATATAATATGTATAATTATGTTCATTTAAAAAACATTTATTAAATGTAATAATGTAATTATTAAATGTAAATAAATTTTAAAAGTGCATATAATTTCATTTTCTACTTTTTATTTCTTAATATATATATAAAGTATTTGTTTATTTATTTATATATTTTTTACATTTTTGCACTGATTCAGAAAAAAGTGCATGTAATATAAGTTCCGATTTCATATTTATATTTTTTGGTTTCTACAATAACTATTATTTTCACAACCAAATTTGGCTGAAAGTACACCTGGTTCATATTTTCAGTGAGTGTTGATCCATCCATTCATAACCCATCATGCATATGTCCTGGATCCACAGGCACACGCTGGCCTCTCATTGGCTGCTGTCTGTTGTCAAAAAGTCACTCATTCATTAATGTGAGTTATGAGCGTGGAGAGGCGGGATGACAGATGGGACGGGACATCAGGGAAGAGCCACACAGCTGTCAATCAAAAATCTCCTCCAGGAGAATTGATTTTGCCATGAGAGCGAGAGCAGCTCCGCCCTGCGTATTTATTAACATAAGTGACACGAGGAGTGAAAATACAGATTCCCATTTGCTGAAGGAAATGCCAGCATCTGCAAAGCAGCAAAGGGATGATGCTAAAGCTTTAGGTTTGTTTCGGTTTAGAAAGGAGGCTATACATGGTACAGCAAGACAAACTAACCATATGCCAGCTTCAGCACACAGCCTGTCAGATGAGATCTGATCCTTAACACACACAGGAATCCTCCTCACCTCCTCACTTTCATCACCTTCCTGCGTTTCTCTCAACTCTTAGCTGTTAAAATCACTCGCTGTGTTTCCCATCACTCACTTATCTCTCGCTATTAAAATACTGTGATTACTGCGTCATTGTCTGTATTGCATTTAGCAGAGATCAGTTACCTTTCCTGCTAGTACATTACTGTAATTGCAACAGGCATTGTAATCAGATGCAAATTGTCTGTTAAACGCAATTTAACCAAATGCATATTGCATTAATTGCTTAATTAATTTATTTATTCAGATGCATATTGCATTTTTTGAATTAACTAAATTAATGAATTAATTATGTAATGTGTTCATTTATCATCATGTGCATATTGCTTGTTACACGTAATTGAATCAGATGCATATTGCATTTATTTATTTTTCATCAGGTGCATATTGCCTGTTATACATAATTTAATCGGATGCATATTATATTTTTATTTATTTGTTTGTTATTTGTTTATTTTTCATCAGATTCATGTTGCCTGTTATAAATAATTTGATCAGATGCATATTGCATTTTATTTAATTATTTATTTTTCGTTAGACACATATTCTGTGTATTTATTTATTTAAGTAATTAGTTATTTTTAATCAGATGCTTATTGCATTTTATTTATTTATTTATTTTCATCAGATGCATATTGCCTGTTATACATACTTTAATCAGATGCATATTGTATTTATTTATTTTCATCAGATGCATATTGCATTTATTTATTTTCTTTTCATCATATGCATATTGCATTTATTTATTTATTTATTTATTTTCATCAGATGCATGTTGCCTGTTATACATGCTTTAATCAGGTGCATATTGTATTTTTATTTGTTTTTGTTATTTATTTATTTATAGTTTATCATATGCATATTGCATTTATTTATTTAATTATAGTTCATCATGTGCATATTGCATTTATTTATTTTTCATAATGTGCATATTCCGTTTATTTATTTTTCATAATATGCATATTGCATTTATTTTATTTGCTTATATATTTATTTTTTTAGTCAGATGCATATTGCCTGTTATTCACAATTTAATCAGATACATATTGTATTTTTTATTTATTTGTTTGTTTGTTACTCATTTATTTTTAATCAGATGCATATTGTATTTTTATTTGTTTGTTTATTTATTTTTAATCAGATGCATATTGCCTGTTCTACATTTAATCATATTGGATTTTATTTATTTATTTTTCATCAAATGCATATTTATTTATTTATTTTTTAAATTTCATCATATGCATATTGCATTTATTTATTTATTTATTTATTTATTTATTTATTTTTCTATCAGATGCATATTGCCTGTGATACATAATTTAATCAGGTGCTTATTGTATTTATTTATCATCATATGCATATTGCATTTATTTATTTATTTTATTTATTTATTTATTTCATCAGATGGATATTGCCTGTTATAAATAATTTAATTGGATACATATTGTATTTTTATTTATTTGGTTGTTTGTTATTCATTTCTTTTTAATCATCTTTTTAATAATCTTTAGACGACAGTTGTTTGTTTTTTATTGTTACCTTTTCTTTTTAAGCCGCTAGACACTAGTAACCATATTCTCATTATCGTAATCTCATTATCATAATCTCACATTGTAAACTCCCCAGAAAGCATGTGTATTTTGATGAGACGTCTGTGAAATATCGCCTCTGGAAGACATTGCTGTTTAAATGTCATACTTGTGAACAAGCACATGATAAAATTCTGAAAAACAAATACATATACATTCAAGCCAATAAATGTTGGCAAGAACATCTGCTAAATGTCGTTCCGACATCCAGGGACATGTTGCAAATGAGAAATCACTGTAAAAATGACACCTCCTGGATGTCAGACTGCTCTCTCCGCAGCGTTCCTGAGCACTCAGGGTTTTATCCGTGCATGTGTGGTTAGAAACCTTCGCATAGAGCAATCTAGATCAATATTTAAGATAGTAAGCGAAATGCCATCATATTAATTCCCCTATTATTGTCAATAACAGTGAGCTACTGCAATTCGTACAGATCTGAGTAAACAGCAAGCTGAGGTTCATTACATTAGTAGAGCTATTAGTGTGATTCTGCCTGCCACCGGCCGTCTGCAGCGCTTCACTTGATTTTAAAATATGTTTGTCGCATTTCTGCTTGACTGTTATGATGTTCAGTGACTCGACAGAGCCAATGCTTGTTTGCCTAATGCAAGTGGAATGCTTTAAGATCTTTATACTGTTGCTGAAAGTCTTAATTATCCTTATATAATCTATTGTACTTTATATCTTTATTGTAACAGTAAATCATATATATATATATATATATATATATAATATAGTAATATAGTATGTAGTATATCATATATATATATATATATATAGTGGTTATTTTTATATTTTTAGTTTTTAAAATTTTTTAGTTGTATTATTTTTATCAATTTTATTTGTCATGTTTGTTTGTTTTGGTTTTATTTATTTTTTAAATTAATTTTATGTACTTTTGTGTCTTTTTATATATTACTATTTGTATTTAATACATTTAAAAAGTTTATTTTTATTTGTTAAATTATTATTTTTTTTATGTTCCAGTTTTAGTGCTTCAAAGAAACATTTCTATTTTTTTTCTAATTTGTTTCTATATTCTGATATTGTTTTTATTCTGATATTTATATTTTAATTTATTTCAGCTTTATTTCAGTTAACAAAAATATTTAAATAGTTTTTTTAACAGTATAAATATTATTTATTTTGCTGTATAAAGGTAGCAGTATTTTTTTGTATTTTTCTATATATATATTTTATATTTTCTATATATATATATATATATATAT
>JAHKKF010514014.1:0-16885 GCA_019740295.1 Labeo calbasu | reverse complement strand
AATATTTAAATATTAATAATTGTATTTAATATTTCATTTTAGAGCTACAATTTGGTTTGTCTTGCTCAAAATTGTACATATATATATATATATATATAATATTATATAATTATAATATATAATATAATATTATTATTGTTGTTGTCGTTACTTAATAAATTATTCCTTTTCAATAGTCAAAAAAATCCTGCATAACAGGAATGACAAAAACTTAAAATGTACATATTTTTATTATTATAATAATTATTATTATTTTAAGTAAGATGAGTCAAATTGTAAATTATTATTATAATATTTATTCATTTTTTAATGAATGATAAATGATAAACACAAATGTGAAAATGTGTAAATATTAAAATTAAAATATGTACATATTACATATTGTCATTCTTTTACTCTTTAAAGGAATGGCAAATATTTAATATTTAATTTTTTTTATTATTTAATATTTATATATTTTATCTTAGAGCTACACTTTGGTTTGTCTTACTCAAAATATTATTATTATTATTATTATTATTATTATTATTATTATTATTATTATTATTATTATTATTACAGTTTGGTTAGTCTTACTCCAAAAATAATAATAAAAATGGTTAAAAGAATCTAGGAAAAATTAATAGTTTGCTTGCAAACTATTTTGAGATTTTGTATATAATGCAATGACATTAAGACATTTTAAGTGTGTGGCTTAAAATCCCACATACTAATAACTTATGCAGTTATTGCTTATGCAACTTATGCAGTAATGCAATACAGGCTGAGTAATTGAAAACACATTTGTTAATGAACCCCAAATTGCACACATCTTCGATCACTAATCATTCCTAATTCACTTTGTTCAATCAATTCCAACATGATTTGCACTGAGAAGCTTTATTGCGACTGAGTTTGATATTGCATAAATGGATCTACTTTGCAAAGATGCCGCAAATCTAAATGTTCATTTTTGCACATGAATGTTTTTTTGCTCAGAACATGGCCTCTTCTCTATTAGGTCTCACTCATAAAATGGTTCCATATGGTAATTCCAGCACTATTATGACTTTATCAGATTTCTCTGGCTTCCCACTTCCATAAGAAGCAGATGGGAAGACTAATCAATGAGGTCAGTGATTGCTTTGGCTCAGGGATGATGCACAGTACATTAGTGCTCACCTTTAATGACCATAGACACTCTACTAGCATCATAAACAAACCCTCCCGCTGATGGTCTGTGCCCTGCACAAACCGATCAATGCTTTTTGCTCTTGTTGTTGCCTTTTGTAGTGTTGCTTCATTTTAAAAACTTTTAAAATGATAACTTTTTAAAACAGATAAATAAACCTGAACATTTCATGACCCAAATGCAATCTAACATGAAGTCAGCTTCCAATGGATAATTCTTACAAAAACATGTTCGAGTCCAATTTTACCCCAAAAATGAAAAGACATAATATATATTCTACCCTAATGTTTGCAGTTCCCATTATTATGAAAGGTGATTCTTGTTATTAAAATAACATACATGTTATTGTTAATTTAAAAAAAAACTCCTTAAATTAACAGTACAATAATGCCATAATGTTAAATACTTTACTAAATAAATAAATAAACAATATGCATTATATATTTTTGTTGCATGTGTTGTGTGTGTGTGTGTGTGTTTTGTTTTGCTATGTTGCATTATGGTGAGAAATTATCCATAAAATAATAATACCATAATGTTAAAAATAATAATAATAAATAAATAAATAATGCTTTTTTATACATTTTTGTTGCACATGTTTGTTGCACATGTTTGTTTGTTTGTTTGTTTGTTTAGGGGGGGTTATGTTAAATACTTTATAAAATAAATAAAAAGGTAGATAAATAAATTAAAAAATATGCATTATATATTTGATGTTGCATGTTTTTGTTTGTGTTTTTGCTTTATGAGAAATTATCAGTTTTAATTAATTAAATGCATTTATATTTTTGATTTTGATTTTGTTTGTTTTTGCATTATGATGAGAAATTGGCAATGAAACAATAATAATACCATAACGTTTAAATAAATAAATAAAATGCATTATATATTTTTGTTGCATGTGTTTTGTTTGTTTATTTGTTTTTGCTTTATGATGAGAAATTAGCAGTAAAACAATAATACCATAATGTATAAATAAAATTAATTATATATTTTTGTTGCACATGTTTTTGTTTGTTTGGTTATTTTTTGCATTATGATGAGAAATTAACAGTAAAACAATAATACCATAATGCTTAAATAAATAAATAAATAAATATAACTAACTATTTAGTTATACTTTAGTTAAATAAATATAATTAAATAAATTAGTAACTAAACAAATAGAAATTTATTCTTTTCTTTTTTCATTCTTTTTTTTATTGCATTGTGGTAATAAGAATTGAAGCAAAGTGGGATATGAGCTATATACACGAGAAATGTTTTACATACTAATTTAAAATAAAAATCTTTATGGTTCTAAAATAGGCTTCATATTACATTTAACAGTAAAATATACAAGACTTGTTGTTCTTGACATGTTTCTTTTCGTGATTCACCCAAATTGATTAACATGTTGGCTACAGTATATAAAACGATGATGTAATTTAGAAAACAGCATTCGTGTTTTACGCTATACAGTATGTTCTATATGTGCTACATGAAATAAATGATCAAAACTGATCCAAAACTAGTAGACCAAAACACAGTTCATCCAATATAAGAATCCTTAGCTGCAGTGGAGTAGCACATAGAAGATGAAGAACATGAAGGAGCTGAATCGTGGAGTAATCTGTCCTCATTATGAGTGATGGATGTGTGTCTGTGGGACTGCGTTATATAACCTTTGCACTGAAGGTGCTTCATCTTCACTGGCCGTGTAATATTCTCAAAGAATTGATGGCAGTGCATCAAAACAAAATTGAAGCAGAGCACTGCTATATCCAGGTTAGTGCAACGCATGACATGATTGTGAAATAACAGATGTGAATGCGTGCAATATCAGGGTCATTTGCACAAATACTGAATTCAAATGGCTTACTAAACTGTTAGTGAAAGGCGCATGACAACTAGTGACAAGTGGCTCAGCGATGACTATAGAATCCCATCTGTGTTACGCTGAGGATAAGGACTGCTCACATTTGTTCTTATTTATTTGGGAGCCAGCACTTGCGTATCTCATTTAGTCATTCGCTTAAGGGTGAAACTCAAGCCTCTAAGATGAAATGTATGTTATATGTGTGCTGAGATACCTTTATTGTTTCAAGAGCAAGCAGTCAATCACACTGCTGGTGCTTTCTTGAAGGTTAAAGAACAGTGAGTGTAGACTATAGAAATATAGCATGTGTGTGCTGAAGGCTGAGTGGTGAATGCAGTAGTATTTTTAAGTGCTATTGAATGTGTACTTGTAGCTCATAATAGTATATTTTTTAAAAACTGTATTTACAGATAACATAATATAAAGAGAGCATACTTTCACGACTATGTTTCAGGGACACTTCGCTATAGCAACTTAAAATTTGTTGAGATAACTTAAATATCCAACTTAACTAAATGTATAATTTTAAGTTAAGCATGAACAGTTACTTTTTTAAGTTGAAACAACACATTATTACATACGCTAATGTTAAATGTTAAGTTTTCGTGTTAAAAATCAATAGAATTATGAAATTATATATAAAGATGTACTAAGTCCTATTTAAGTGGGTCAAAAAAGTGCTCTTAAATTGAATCAATTGCATTTAATATACATTTAGACTATAATACATTTTCATTAAACTGAAAATATGCAATTACGTGTCTGAAAACATTACATTTATTTCTCAGGTACTGTAAATATATTATTTTAAAGTATATTATTTCCATAAATTTTTTTTAAACAACAAATGTCTTCAAATGGATAAAGTTTTGGCCTGTTCCACCTCAGAGGTCTATAAATGAAGGTCTATATATTAAGCTATTATATATATATATATATATATATATATATATATTTTTTAGGAGTGTACCCAACTTTTTGTAGAAAATGTATATACAGATGCATCTCAAAAAATTAGAATATCGTGAAAAAGTTAATTTTTTGTTTGTAACTTATTTCAAAAACCGAAAATTTCACATATTCTAGATTCATTACATGTAAAGTAACACATTTCAATTTTTTTTTTGTTTTAATTTTGATTATTAGAGCTTACAGCTCATGAAAGTCAAAAATCCAGTATCTCAAAATACTAAAATATTTCCTAAGATCAATCAAAAAACTGATTTGAAAAAAAGAAAAGTTCAAGTTCTTTAAAGTATGTTCATTTATGCGCTCAATACTTGGTCTGCAGCACAAATCACAGCAAATTACTTACTCCTAGCACAAATGACAGAATTAGTGAGGTCTGGCATGGAAGTGATCAGCCTGTGGCACTGCTGAGGCACTACTGAGCCTTCGGATTGTCTGTATATTGTTGGATCGACTGTTTCTCATCTTTCTTTTGAAAATATTCCATAGATTCTCAATGGGGTTCAGGTCAGGCATGTTGGCTGGCCAATCAAGCACAGTAATATCAAGGTCAGCAAACCACTTGGAAATGGTTTTTGCACTGTGGGCACGTGCTGTCCTGCTTCCAGTCCTGCTGGAAAAGGAAATCAGCATCTCCATAAAGCCTGTCAGCAGATGGAAGCATAAAGTGCTCCAAAATCTCCCGGTAGATGGCTGCATTGACTTTGGACTTGATAAAACACAGTGGACCAACACCAGCAGATGTCACGTCACCCCAAATCATTACTGACTTCAGAAGCTTCACACTGGACTTCAAGCAACTTGGATTCTGTGCCTCTCCAGTCTTCGGGATCATGATCTCAACATGAAATGCAAAATTTACTTTTATCTGAAAAGAGGACTTGAGCAACAGTCCAGTTTATTTTCTCCTTAGACCAGGTAAGATGCTTCTGACGTCATTTCTCTTTCAGAAGTGGCTTGGTAGCCCTTTTCCTGAAGACCTCTGAGCGTGGTGACTCTTGATGCACTTGACTTCAGCTTCATTCCACTCCTTGTGAAGCTCTCCCAAATGTTTGAATCGGCTTTGCTTGACAGCATTCTCAAACTTGCGGTCATCCCTGTTGCTTGTGCACCTTTGCCTACCCAATTTCTTCCTTCCAGTCAACTTTGCATTTAATATGCATTTAATATGCTTTGATACAGCACTCTGTAAACAGCCACCCCTTTCAGTAATGACCTTCTGTGACTTATCCTCTTTGTGGAGGGTGTCAGTGATTGTCTTCTGGACCATTGCCAAGTCAGCAGTCTTCCCCATTATTGTGCTTTCAAAGAACAAAAGATATCTGGAATTTATACTGTAGGGATGGACATTTAATGAAACTCAAATGTAAATATTCTAATATATTGAGATACTGGATTTTTGACTTTCATGTGCTGTAAGCTCTAATCATAAAAATTAAAACAAGAAAAGTTTTGAAATGTTTTACTTTACGTGTAATGAATCTAGAATACATGAAAGTTTCAGTTTTTGAAATAAGTTCTAATTTTTTTAGATGCACCTGTATTTTAATTTAATTTAATAATATGTTGCTTTTATTTTATTTTATTTTACACAATCACACAGCTTTTAAATTGCATTTACACATATCCCAAATGATGGAAACAGGGTTTCAGATATTGCATATTTGCGTGAAAAAAATTAATTGAGTTTATATGATATTTAATTTAACCTCCTGAGGTGGTCGTTCAATGTTTTCTGAAGCATAGGTAGCTCCTTTCACTAATTTCATGCACCATTCACCCTTTTCTTAGAAAATGCCTTTCATAACAGGCAGTAAGCACAAAACCGATAGGGTTTTATTTTTTAAAGATTTTACACGTCCTCACATCCAGGCAGACTGAAGTGCACTCCAGCCTAACAGCTATAAACAATGAGTCTAAAATAAGACGGCTTGAACACAACCACAATGTCCTTCATTTGAACTCACAAAGACTTGTCTGTGAATGTGATGAATCCAGCATGTCATGTGCTTTAAAAAAAAAAGTAATGTAGAGAGAGAAAATGAGGAAGTAATGGTTTCAGGAGAAAAGTGGCAGTGAATCAATAATTCAGTGCGAGTTCCTGTTATTGGCAACATAATGCAACAGGTTCGCAACACACAAGCACTGAGACACATTATGTACATTAACGTACACATTACTGTGTGCTCGTTTACACTACAATCAATAGATTCTCATAATATAACCTGTTACCTGCAACCAATGAGAATGGTTGATCCACAGCCTCACATTTTCTTGTCTCTCCTGTGGAAAAGAAAATAGGAATGTTTTAGTTGGCAAAATTATAGGTGTCATAATTAAGCATGAAAAAAAATCATGATTGTCAGTTCAATAAAACAAAAATTGTAAATCCAAGATTTTATAGACTAATTCTGGTTGGTGGTTTGGGTGTTTGGGCAAGTATTTGCGATTTCATGTGAGAGCCAGCAGATGTCAGTCTTTACCTTAGAATGAGAAAAAAAAGGAGTCCTGGAAGTCTTCAGTATGTGTTGATAGTTTTCTTTTCTTTTCTTTTAAAATCGAATTCGTAATTAAAGTCCAATTTATCCTCAGCATCCCTCCCAACAAACAGATAAGCATATGTATACAAAATGGTGATGAGGCTTTGTACACAATTCTGCACTTACATGAACTTAAAAACTAATCCGAACTCAAAGAAGCGAGAAACAATACTGTAACAAAAAAGTTGTTGATTAATTGACACCTGCAATGTTTAGTACATGTTATAAACTCTATGCATGACCTAGATTAAGAGTTAGACATCGTATAAAGCACCAAACTATCAAATAACACTATAAAACACCATAAAAGTAGTGAAATATCCACCTTTTACTTCAACGCGGAAGTAGGGTGAGACTTCCCGTCTATTTTCTATATTATTAACGAGATGAATAACAACGTGCATTAAACAGTAAACTGTTTGCAAACCAGTGTGTTTATAATTAAGATAACACATTAAAATTATATGGTAAGACACACCAATTTGCAATATCAAGCTGCAAAACTAGCTGTTTTGTACAGTAAAAAATAGCGCGGATGAGACCGGAAGCCAGACCCATAAAATAGACAAATGGCCACGCCCACTCTTACGTGTGATGAACAAATTGAAAATTAATGAGTGATTCTTTTAAAATGAGCCTTGTCTTTATATGTTTATGTGAACTATTTCTTCGATGTCCACATAATTTGATGATGTTGCATCCTATGCAGGACTTCCTGTGCCTAAATTAATGTAATTAATGAACAGAGATATAAATGTGCTATGACTGTGAAGAGCTGGTTGGGCCGCTCTCTGCATAGTCAGCTTTAATTAAGATGCCTGCTAGGCAACTAAATGTAAATTACTCTTATGGGCAATCAATGCAATGGTAATACTGATGATAACACTCAAAGATTATTGTTTTGAAGTGGCTGCTTCATTTTGCGTGTTAAGAGAAACTGAGAGAGAGCAAAAAGGGAATGAAAATGAATAGAGAGAAAGCAACAAATGAATCATACTGAATAATACCATATCTATCTATTTATCTATTAAAATCTTAAATCCACTCCCTTACCAAAATACAGCTTGATATGAGGTAGTGAAGAACTCTAGATAAACTGAGAGCAGAGATCTAGATGCTGCATGCAGGCAGGAAGCCTGTGGTTTATGCCCTAGGTCGTTTTAGCCTATATCAAGCTTACCGTCTGAAATGAAAAACCACTGTGTAAAACCCAGACACGCTTTGATGACAGAAGTATCAGACATGGCATTTGAAATGTTTACATTGTCATATTAGACAACAGGGCAGGCCGTATGTTTAAGTCACGGACGCTTCATGGTCTCAGAACACAGAGTAGAGTGGAGAGAATCCTTCAGGAGAAGCACATCAGGGTTCTGAGAGAATAGCGAGCATCTGAAGGCAGCTTTGATTTAGCATGTATCTCTTGTCTCTGGGTGAGTGCTACTGAGAAAATAAAGCAGTGGAGTTTTAAATATTGGTGCATCATTTCTTTTCAAGGCATCTTGTGGAAAACACTGCACTCCCAGAAAGCTTGTCAAAGACACATTTGACTTTACATAGCTGTTTTAATGATGCTAAATTATGTGTTATTGTGTCACATGGCCACATCCAAGGGAGTGTACCTGTATTTTGTCTTAAAGGGACAGTTCACTGTTAATGACAAAGAGTGTGTCTTGTATTCCATCTTAAAGGGATAGTCACTTAAAAAAATCTGTCATTGTTTACTCACCCAGTAAACAGCAGCTTCTATTGTTAGTGAAATTAACCTTAAATGTTATTATTATTATTATTATTATTATTATTATTATTAACATTGAAAAGAAAAAATCCGTCATCGTTTACTCCCTGTAAAAAGCTGCCTTTCCTTTTTATTTTTATTTTTCATTTTGTTTTTATTTTTACTTCCATCTGTTTCTGCTTATTTATTTAACCTGTTGGCAGTGCCATATATTTAAATCCTAAATCCAGTCTCTTACAAAAGTACACCTTTCCTTCATTAGCACACATACTTTACACAATTTGACTTAACAGAGAGTGTTTCTTGTATTTCATCTCATTTACTCACCCAGTAAACATTGCTTCCATTGTTAGTTAAATATTATATATATATATATATATATATATATATATTTATATATAAATTATATTTTATTTTCTATTTTAAATTATTAATAAATAATTAAAAATAAATATTTAAAATTATATATTTTTTATTCACACAAAATGTATTTTATTAATGGAAAAAATGTTTTTAATTATTTTTTTTAATTCATTTCTACTGTGTTAATGACAGTTGGGAGAACCTTGACAGATTTCATCCTGAAATTAACCTTAAATGTAAATGTTATTATTATTATTATTATTATTANNNTTATTATTATTATTATTATTATTAAATTAACTGAAAAGACGAAAATCCTTTTAAAATAGTCTGCCCCCCTGAATGGTATAATTCCGTGGCCGCTGTGTACATTCACTGTCTTGTCGGCTGAGAGTGCTATAGTATACAGCACACACATCTTCCGTGCTATAGGCGGATATAAGCCTCTCGGGTGATGATACACACTCTGCAGGGAGAGGATTTTTTCGATGAGGAAAACATTCTCTGTCAAATCGTCACATGGGGTCAATCGCTTCCTGCATCGCGACTGAACTACCCTACGCTTTTGTGCGTTTTGTTTTTGCCGCTCGGCTCGTATAGGGTTGTACCGTCAAGATTACCGTTCCTGGCGCGCCGCTGATGTCACATATTTCACTGCGATGATAAGCAAAGTTAAAAATGCCATGTCCTCGCTGGTGGGCGGAATTATCCCGCACGGCCACCACCATCATCAGCAGCAGCACGGAGCAGCGCAAAACGGCGGCACGGACGGGCTGCCGCCGCGCTTCCCCTACAGCCGACCCGAGTTTCTGGACCTGACACCGGAGCTGCTGCAGTACTCCACCGAACACGCGTCCAGACCGGTCATCACGCTCAAGAGAGACAGCAGGCTGCCCTGGCGAACGGGATACGCGGAGTGAGTCGTGTATTTTTTGTCTAAGATGCGCTTAATAAATCAATTGTTGGTTAAAAACGATAAGGTGCGAGTGACGTCATTGCCGAGGAAGGTTATATGTCACGCCTAACCAAGGGCAATGGCTCATCATCATCATCCTCCTCTAGAGTCAGCCGGAATGTTGGAATGTTTTCACTGGAATGCGTTATACCTGCACTGATGACGTAGCCTACAGTTGACTGAACTAATCATTACATTTAAACATGAAAACGGTGCATATGTTAGCTTATACGCATAGTTTATATACGTAGGATGCTGTAGCACTCACTGAATGCATCTTTACCACAGTACAGGAAGTACAGTGTACCACAGTACAGTGCTTGTGCAGCTGAGACAACACACAGTGGTAAAAACCTGCAAAAGCCTCACTTCCAGGCCTAAAAGAGTCATGGAAATTCAAAAATTTTGAATGGGAATTGCTTTAGCCATTGTGCATTAATCTGGTTAGGCTCAGCTCCAGGGATTTTGTCAGACGGAGACACCTGGGAACATTGTCCCAGGTTCCAGAGATGCACTGGGACAGTAAGGCCCTAATGATATTGGTGCATTGTGTCTGAATGATCGTATTTAGAAGTTAAAGTGTCATTTTCAAATGAAATCTTAGTGCTTAAGACTTTCCAAGTAATTTTAAAAATTAAGGTCAAAAATAAGTAACCGTGAACGTTAACTGTACTGTATCTTATGTTATAAATGCTATAAAGCATTTACCAACTTATGAGATTTTGTACAGTCTAAAAAATGATGGGTTAAAAACAACCCAGGGCTGGGTGAAATATGGACAAACCCAGCGATTGGGCTGTTTTGACCCAGTGGTTGGGTAAAATATTTAACCCAGCCTTCTGGGTAGTTTTATTTAACTCAGTTGTTGCTTAAAAATGACAGTATTGCTTGTTTAAAATGAGCCTAAAATTGGTCAATAAATTTACATTTATTCATATGTTCGATAAATGAACATTTATAAATAAGTTGAATATATAATAATTAAATAAGAAACATTTTTTAAGTTGCATATTAACAAATGATCACCTTTTGATTATTCCTGATGCCTCTAGTAATTACGTGTCTGATTTTTGATTTACAATGTATTTTGGGGTTATTTTAAGCCAGCCATATTATATAATTTTTAAACAATAGTTGAGTTAAATAAAACTACCCAGAAGGCTGGGGTAAACATTCAACTCAAACGCTGGGTTAAAACAAGCCATTTGCTGGGTTTGTCCATATTTCACCCACCCACTGGGTTGTTTTTAACCAAGCATTTTTCTAGAGTGTCACAATTTTATTTAAAAATAGATTTTAAAAATATTTTTTGAATTTTAGATTGTATTAAAATATATTTTATATAATAAAGAATTTAAATATTAATAATTAAAAATGAAAAATAATAATTTATTTAAGATACGAGCAAAAATATTGCAGTAATGTCACACATTTTGCAGGTGTATATCATTAATGAATCTCAGATGAAAACTTTAATAAAATATTTTTTGAGTGGATATATTTTAGCAACTGGAGCACTTTTTTGTGATTTTTTTTTTTTTGTATTATTTAAAATGCAGTAATTACAAGCAACTGGACAAGTCATGGAAAAATAATGGTCAAATGGCATGAGAACCCTGACTTTCATCAGGCGTGGTCTGCTGAGTGAAGATCAAGACCGTACTTGCAAACAGTGGCCAAAATCAAAGCCGGGATGATGATGCGGTCTTTGAGTCATACCATCAGATTAATGAATGTAATGAATATAATGTTTGGGAAAATGGTAATATTTATGTAACACAGACCTTCCCTGAGGCCAGTTTGAGGAAGAGCTAGCTGAAGGAAGAGAGAGCAGGCTCTGATACTGAAATAAGCCCCAGTTAGCCTCTGGTTATTTAATCTATTATTAACCACAGTACAAGAAGAGAACTTTGTTTGAGGCCGTGTGATGACAGCAATTGAAACTGAGTGCATTCTCTCAATTGTCGAAAAAAAAACAGACATTGTAGCTGGTAGCTTGAGCATTCACACACTAACAAACAAAGGTACAGGTTTTAGCTCACATCATTAGTGATCATTTTGAGCAAGTTCAAGTCCACATGAAACTCTTCACAATTACTTTTAATCAGTGTTGCCTAGTCTGCGGTTTTCCTGCAGAATTGGGCTACTTTCACACTGTTGCCATGGGTTGTTTTACATGTTCGTGGGTTGAAGCGCCCCCAATAACGTGATATTTAGTCCCTGGAATGCAAACTTTACCGGAGGAACCCCGCCGAATAATGTGAATTGTACCCTCCTCAAAATGCAATTGGGCTAGTTTTGAGTAGCAATTGGGCGGGTTTTGTTATGAAAACCTGGCAACCCTGCTTTTAGTTCTAATGTGGTTATGCAACTAGAGAAACACAAGAAGACTTTATACTTGCTGTTTTCCATGCAGTTCCACTTAATTGTGAACTAAAGCTTCCAAGCTGTAAAGAAGATACAAAAGCATAATAGAAGTACCATGAAAGTGTTCAATTTGTTTTGTGTGACATGTTTTGAAGACCAAATACATGAAAAAATGCAATTTTCATAGACCCTAATCAGGTTAGATGCCATATTGCCAATTTAACATGCATAAAAATTAATTGTTTTTACAATGGCATGCATGTTTTACAAATGTCCTAGATTATGTAATTTGAACAACACACAGCTTTCCAAACTGTTAATGGAGTATTTTGAGTATTTGAAAGACAATAAATATGCTAAAAATGTATTTAAAATACATTTATTTAATGCTAAGTATACTACAAATGTATTTACATATTTATGTACTTAATAAAAATACCCTGCAATTGTACTTTTAGTATACTAAACTGGCATAGGGATAAAATGTGATAGGGGAAAAGGCAACGAAAACAGACTTTTTGTAACAAAGGTCAGAACTCCTGTCATGATATAGATTTTTGAGGTGCACTCTTGTCATAAATTAATCTCTAAAAGAACAGTGGTAAAATCTATTTAGGAGTCTTAGACCTTTCCAACAATATATAGTTTGTCATGATTAGATTCGGATTTAGTTGTAATATAGTGAAGTAAACTTAGGCGTCCCACTGAGGGTTAAAAAGTTAAAAGTCTGCTAAATTGGAACAACTAATTTTGTAATTAATGCACTTCGGTTGTGCGGAAGTACTGCTTATGTCCACCTAAAGATATGCTGAAGTATATTTGATTGTGCTAAAGTGGAACTATTGCAAGTATACTTTAGGTACACTTTAAATATCATACAGTCCTCATCAATAGTGACATTAAAACTCATTTTAGGCTTAATATTAGAGAAATGTGCATTGTGCAAAAATAGTACTCCAAATAAAGTTTATTTCTAATTATTATATCAGTAAGTCTGGAGCGATATGTCAGTAAATATGTTAAAAGATTTAAACTATACTTAGTATGTATTTTCGCTGAGCAATTATTATGTTGTTATTTAATAGTACAGTCCATTTAACGCACTGGACTTTATCTACCTTCACTAACACTAACAGCTTTGTTTTCATTCTTGTCAAAATTCAAATAAGGTGCTACCCTGGCTAAGGTACATTGATAATCTTATCTTTCAGTGAGCTGTTAACCAGTTCGTTGAATCAGGGAGTTGAGAGTCAAATCAGATAGATTCGTAAATTAATAATTCAAAATGGTTTTGTGAATCAAATCAAATGATTCTTTGGATTCAGAATTCTCAAAATAAGTTCATCTGTTTCTCACACATGCTATTGTAAAGTATCATAGTGCACAAAAGAATATTTTTAAATACTTTAGTGCTTTTGCGCTCTTCTTGAAGTTTCATTGTACAATTCTTAAGAATTTTTCCTTTTCTGTTCCCAACAAGAAAGAAATTCATACAGGTTTGTGACAATATAAGAGTTGAACAGTGTCTTTTATAGACTCATAGTGGGCTTTAGATTTAAGACAGCACTGTAGACTTCTCAGATTCCTCAACTCCCTCACTTTTTCACTCTTAATCACACACATGCACACTTATTATCTATAAGATATTGCTGAGTCATCCACTGTGGCTCATAAAGATTGGCTTTCTATTAACATGGAGTTGCCAAGCTGGCAAAGTTAAACAGATTCATGCTGTAGCAAGCACCCACGCCACAAGTGAATAATCTTTGGTTTTCTATACAGGGTTGATATTTAGTCGCACAACAACCTACTAGTCAATTAGTGAGTTAGACTAGTTTATCTAGAATTTTTCCCTTTCAAGTTTCAGTTTTGATATCTTTAGCAGCAGTGCTTTAAATAGCATGCTATTTGTATGGGGAAACCTAGTCAGTTTTGAGACAATCCACTTTTGCACTGAAGTTTGACCTGAACAGTTTGTGTGGCATATTTCTGTGTGGCTATTGAAGGACAGGTCAGTGCAAACAATGTTAATCAGCCAAATAATGGGTTATACTTTTATTTCTTTGCTTTTCAGGTTTCTTCATCTACTTGACAGCTGACTAAGTCAGCAGGCACAATTCAAGATACACTGTGCCTTTAAAAGGATTTCATTTATTCTCTATTCTTAAACACAGTGGGTGGAGGTGAAGAATTGCTCATCAGGTTTTTCGAGTTATGTTGAAGCTGTATCCATCTTCTGAGCTCACAGCAATGTGAAGATAAAGCTATACACACTTATAGCATGAACATGGTATTTTTCTTTTAAAAAGTCACTGGAAGTCATTATTGGGTTTGATTAAGAATACTCAGCCTCAGTAGGGCTGGGCGATATGGCCCAAAAATGTTTTTCATATCAGTCGATATCGATAATTATCACAATAAATGTAAATTTTTTTATTTCTTACAAGTTCAAAGCCAGATTTTTGCTACAATGTGAAAGTTGTAAAAACCAGATGGTTAAATATGGCTTTAAAATATTCTTTATGGTCAGAACATGACAAAAAATTATTTCTTAGTTTTGCATGCGTTAATGAATAATATTGTTTCAAATCATAAACAGATTTGTGTTGGCTGATAATATTTATCGTAATAATATAACTTTTGTTTTGTCTCTTAGAAATACACATTTGGTAGTAGTTTGAGTTAGGATACAGATGTAGATTAATGTTCATTATCAAAATCAACAACACCTTAAAAAATGTTGCAAAATTTTTATATGGTGAAATGTAATTATTCTGACTGTTTTTTTTTTTTTTTTAAATTAACCATTGCTCTTCCATAGTATCATCCACAGTTAAAACTACAAATATAGCACCTCAATACCATGGTAAAAATGTAATATGGTTCCTAGGTATTTGTATAAAAAACACAGTCTAAATACATTTAGTATAAATGCATAATGACAAAAATACTGTAATTATATTCCATTACTTCTCCTTCAATACATTTAATACATGTCTACATTAATATATTGTTAATGAACTGCTACACAAATATACCCACATTTCTGACACAATACGCCTGCGCAGTTAGTGCTACTACAGTAAATCTATGGTAAATGATGGCGATTTGTAGATTAAAAAGCCTTCTGACTGTCGTTGCGCACAGTGTTTCTCAGCGCTGTTTCAACTGGCTATAAACCGAGTCATTTGTGTTCTTTACTGAATTCAAGAGTTTCACACTGCCGCTGTTTAGTGACCGAGACTCGCCAGAGAGTGACCGTATCTCTTCTAGTAAGTTCGCGCCGTGACGCGTTTGAACTTTGATCCCAGCGGATAAATAGTCCGAGTGGCGCGCTTTGACTAGCGCTCTTTTGTTCCGCCTTTGCCGCATAAACATTATATCAAACATTTATCGACCTTGTTATCGTTCGAGGAAATTCATACCGCACAATATTTATCGTTATCGATTTATCGCCCAGCCCTACACTTCTTTTGCATGAGGAAGGATATTTGTTGTGAGCACACATTTCCTGTGATAGCAATGTAACGTTATGTGACTGATAAATTGGACATTTGAATGTCTAAATTAAGACATTGTTTATATAGTCTAGCCTGAAGATGTACTGTGTTATTGAAACTCTTCTGAGAGTGCACACCCATACCAGCTTCAGTTTTTTAAATGTCATGTGATTAAGCACTCAGTAAAATCATAATCTATTCTGTAGCAAAATATCACAAAATTATGCTAGAAATATTTCATTTTTCACAATATACAACAAATTCTGAATAGCCATCAATAGAGAGAAATGCTTTTTCCTGTACCATTCAACCAGCAGGCTAACTGGCCAGTGCTAACCAGCCACTTGGGTTCACAAATCATTTTGCAAAGAAGATTTAAAAAAAATAAACCTTAGCCCTTCTTTTCTAATGTTAGAAATGGTGATTTAGCATGAGGAATAATGACTGCTCTTCTCAAGAAAGAAAACCATTGTCCGTTAACCAAAGTCACCCGAGACAGGAAATGCTAGCTGTGACTTTTTTATCTGTAGTAACACTAGTGGTGTAAAAGCTTTGCTAATAAAGGGTCGAGTTTTGTGACTGTAGCACATTGCTCTACTCTGTGTTTTCCACAGACAATGACTTTAGTTCTGCTTCCTTTACTGTACACGTATGGGTGTTCTTCTCTTGAAAATCACAATTTTCCATCTTAAGAGTTACTTTCATTTTAAAAAAATTGTACTGTTTTGAAACCTAATGAGGCAGAAGTAAAGCGACTTCAGAAGAAGGAACTTGCTGCAAGGAAACACTTCCTCTTTTGAGAGGAGCTTGTAGCTTATCGTTGTCAGCTGAATCTAAACGTAAAAAAAACACAGTGTAAGATGAATGTTGATACATTACAGTTAAAGGAGAGATCCACTTCCAGAACAACAATTTACAAATAATTTACTCACCCCCTTGTCATCCACAATGTTCTTGTCTTTCTTTCTTCAGTCGTAAAGAAATTATGTATTGTTGAGGAAAACATTTCAGCATTTTTCTTCATATAATGGGCTGATATGGTGCCCCGATTTTGAACTTCCAAAATGCAGTTTAAATGCGGCTTCAAACGATCCCAGATGCGGTTGTAAATGATCCCAGCCGAGAAAGAAGGGTCTCATCCAGTGTAACGATCAGTTATTTTAATAAAAATAATACAATTTATATACTTTTTAATCGTCTTGTCTTACTCTGCCTGGACTGTTTTTGTTACAGTTCATGACAGTTAGCGTATGTCAAAAAACTCCCATCTCATGTTCTCCCTTAACTTCGAAATTGTCCTATATCGCTGTTTTACCCTTTTTGTTCAGGGTGTTTGATCTTCTTTGCATGTTCACTTTGCAAAGACTGTGTCGGTACTTCTGCAGTGATGTAGGATGATTTTGAAATGATTTTTGAAGTTGAGG
>JAHKKF010514012.1:0-11427 GCA_019740295.1 Labeo calbasu | reverse complement strand
CAAGAAAACAGAAGAAAAAAAAACAAGAAAAAAACAACTTTTAAGGCAGAATCTCAAGAAAATAGCTAAAGTTGAAATTATTGGAGAATGTTGTTCTTTTCTATGTCTAAATCATGAGAAAATTTTGAATTTAATGACAAATCTGTTATGATGTCAGATTTTTCACTACACAATTTGATTATCATGGCCTCAACATTCACAGTAGTGATATATTGTGATATCTATAGAAATCTTGAAAAATTAAATAAATAAATAAATATAAATCATGCTACCAATCAAAGTAATCTTTTTTTTTTGGACCAATGAGTGGCACCATTGCATACAAAAGGAACAATTACACTAAACAGAAGAGGTTTCAGTGTCAAAGTAAGAAAATTTATGAGAATAACTACATATTTTTACTCCAAACTTACAAACCAGTTTAGAGTAGACATCACAGTTAGTCACCGGCAGCTGAGCGTGCACTGTGATAGCAGAAAAACACTGGTAATAAGTGGAGAGAAATGAGTAAAATCCATGGAATAAAAGGAAAAATCTGTTGCTGTGCCTTTGGCTGTCAGAATCAGAATGCAAATCATTTTTCTAGAATACTGTCATCAAAAATGCCATTTGAAGCTAAACGCAGACATTTAAATGGATAGACTATGGATGAAACCTGCTATGATTACCTTACTTTTAAAGCAGAAATTTAATGAAAACAATTTGTCTACATAATATTCACATATGCAGTTCATAGGGGACATATTGTATTACAATTACAGCATGAAATATCTTTTAACCCTATAACATTTTACATAACATTTACCTATTTTATCTCTAATTCTAAAATTTTTTTTCTCTGCAAATTCAAGTTGATATATCCTAGTTTGGACTTTCTAACTCGATTTAATTTAACAATAGCGAGTTTGTCAATTCTGAGGAAAAAAAAACTGAAGTGTGGGTTATAAACTCATGATTATGAGCCAAACAAAAAAGAAAGAATGACATGATTTTTCTAATCATAATTGCATAAAGTCAGAATTTTGAAATATAAACTCAAATGTATTTTTTTTCTTTTATTCCATGGCTTCCACAGACCGCTACTTGAAAACTGTCATTTTCTGCCACCAGATAAGCTCTGCCCACAAAAAAAAAAAAAAGTCATCACTGTTTGCAAACACTGAATTGTTCTATAGTGTCAAACGAGTGTTTAAAATAATGAAATAATTCATATTTTATAGTATTCTGTTTGATGATAAGATAAAGGTTGTGTTGATTAGCATTGCAATATTAATGTACATTATCTGTATGAAAATACCTGAGATAGCTTGAAAAACACAGATGAACCATGAACCATTTCGTTCTGCATTTTATTCAGCAACAGCAACAGCTGGATGCCTTTGTCCATTTAAGGGATTTCCTGGAAAGTCATTTGTTTTATCCACCTTATTTTTGACGTAAGAGTGGGCACGGCCATTTGTACATTTTATGGGTCTGGCTGTACAAAACATCTTGATTTGCTGCTTGATATTGCAAATTGTTGTGTGTTACCATATTATTTTAATGTATTATCTTAATTAGGAACACACTGGTTTGTAGTGCAAACAGTTTTACCGTTTACTGCATGTTGTTATTCTTCTTGTTAATTTCTTATAGTGGCTAATAAACCGGAAGTCTCGCCCATAAGCTTACTTTTGCGTTGAAAAATAAGGTGAATTACTCCTATGAGTCTCGCTTGTGGACTTTCTGCGTGAGGGCGCCCTCCTGTGTAGAGTATGAATGAAACAAATCACACGTGACTACAAATACAGCATGTTTAAAGCGAAACAGATTTTAAAAAAGTAGATTGTTTAAAAAGAAGACAAGTTATGTCTGGACACTTTCTAGCTGTCAAACTGAATGTGACGAACTATGCAGGGGTCCTCTGACTTTATACACTTTACACTTCCTACAAAATTGCTGGGGTTCAGTAACTTCTTCCAAATTTGTTCTACCAAATACTTTTTGAGGCCACTGACTCGATCTACAGCTTTGAAATATTACTGAAAGATGAATAAGCTCTTTCTTAACAGACAGGGTGGCAATGTGGTGGCCTAAAGTGCAGTGAGCTTTGAGAATTCGTTCAAAGTCAAGATGTAAGAGTGAATGGCATGTGGACCCAGCTGCGCATTCTGCTTCAAATTCCCCATCTGACTGGTGGACAGACACGCACAGACTCTGACGCTCGCCCATTTAGGTCCTCTGGGTGGAAGCTTACTCGAACATACTGTCACTTCTCTGGAACCAGTTTGCTGGGGCTCCAGGGACTCCCAGTGCCTGTCAAAACAACTTCCTCTCTTCCCGTATCTTTGAAGGTCATTGGTCTGACGGCACGAGCCAATGGACATCCTTCTCTGCGAGCTCAAAACTCCGCAGCCTGGCTTCTTAAAGCCTGTCAGTCTGTGCGGATGTGCCCCTCTGCCAGAGCTGCTTTAGAAGAGATGTGTTTGTATCTGGGTCGTCTCTGTGGACTGGGTTTTTAGTTTAAGCTTGTGAAAGCAGTTGGCATTAGTTTGCAGAATTTTTGTTTCTTGCTGTAGTTGATCCTGCAGTTGTACACTTGTTCCTGTAGTGTCTCTTCTAGCCGTAAGGAAGAACTGACCTGTTCAAAGATGCCACACCGATACGAAGTAGCTGTGATCAGCCACCATTGGTGAGAAGCTCCTGCAACCTGTCCTGCAGTTTCTAAAAAAGTGTATGTCAAAGTCAGAGATGTAGTTTTTCAGCCACACTGAAACTGTTGAGTTTTTGTAATGGTCTTGTGAAGAAAAAATGGTAACACTTTACAGTAAGGTTCCATTAGTTAATGTTAGTTAATGTAGAATGAACAATGAGCAACACATTTATTACAGTATTTATTTATCTTTGTTAATGTTAGTTAATGCACACAAGCTAACTTTTGATTTTAATAATGCATTAGTAATGTTGAAATTCTTAGCTCATGTTAACAAAAGTAGTTAACCAATGAACCTTATTGTAAAGTGTTACAAAAAAAAAAAAAAAAAAAAAAAAAAAAATATATATATATATANTTACAAAAAAAAAAAAAAAAAAAAAAAAATATATATATATATATACATATATATATATATATATGTAAAATTAATAATAATTTTAAATAATAATAAATAATTAATAATGTTGATATATAATGTTAATATATATAATGTTAATATATTTAATTTAATATATATTAATTTAACTGGTGTTTCCTTGATTTTACTTTTACTTTTACTTTTTTTTTCTTTTTTTTTAACAGTTAATGAAAATATCTATTGATTTAAACATGCATCAACATTTTATGCTACCATTCAAAAGTTTGGGTGAGATTTTAATATTTTTGAAAGAAGCCTTGTGTTTAACATACAAAAAAAAAACAGTAATCAAAACAGCACAGTTGAATTTATGAAATATTACAATTTAAAATAACTATTGTCTATTTTAATATGATTTTAAATGTAATTTGTTCCTCTGATGTTAAAGATGAGTTTTCAGCAACCATTACTCTGGTTCCCAGTGTTACAAAATCTTTCAGAAATGATTGTAATGTGTTGATTTGCTGCTTAAGAAACATTTCTTATTATTATCAATGATTTTTTTTAGGATCCTATGATTAATAGATCAAAAGAACAGCATTCATTTGAAATTGAATTTTCTGTAGCAATGCAGAAGTTTTTGCTGTTACTTTTTTTATGAATTTAACGTGTCCCTGCCAAATAAAAGTATTAATTTAATAAAAAATATATATTATTGAAAGCAAACTTTTGAATAGTAGTATATATATATATATATATATATATATGTATAGTTCACTATTGTAATACAATTTAGTATTTTTTTATGAATGCTTTATTTATTTACTGTTATTTACTCAGCAAGTAACCTGATGTTCATTTCAGCTTTCACTTTCAGTATAGACTGCATTTCTGACATGCACTTTTATAGCTGTTAGTTTACTGATCTAAATTCACATCAAAGAAAAAAGTACAGATTCAGCCTGTCGTTTGCTCAGTTTTTCAGTATTTATCTCTTTATGATCATTATCTGGACCGAAGCCATGCTACAATATCAACCTCCTGGTGTAGACCATCCTTTGTTGTCAAGAAGTAGTTCATTTTATGGCAGCTTCATAATAATGATCCCGTTTTAAATAATAAGTCACCATAAGAGACATTATCTATAAAACATTCCTAATGGAAAGAGCAGCCACTATCGTGCTCTGCAAGCTGGACCGAAGGTCATCGCTGCATGCATTGGTAGAATGAAGTCATTGTGGATAGAAATAGCCCAGAGGGATGTGTGTGAGGGAGGATAGTGGACTCAGATGACTGTGTCCTGGCCTCATGCACAGCAAATGTTCCATCAGACTGCCTTGAAACAAAAAGCCAAGTTAAAAAAGCTTTCGGAGAGTTTTGCTTTCCCCTCTGGCCATGTGGACAGAGAAATAGCCCGTCATTCTTTCTTTGATTTTCAACATCTGTGTAGTTGGAAAGGATGGAAGCCCTGGAGGGACATTTCCCTTTATAATTCAGTAAGAACGAGCCAGTTGAAGGGAGTAGACAGGTGTGCTCTACTGTGGATTTTAAGTTGAAATTGAATAGTTATGAACTGCTCTTGGGAAGACTAGACTAAAACGAGGAGTCTGTTTTCGACAGCGTTCAGCAATCCCAGTTTGAGTCCATGGGCGTGTGGAGATATATGATTTCAGCATCAACAGTGCACATTTAAAGGTTTTAGTGGAGTTTCATAGTGGACAGAATGTTGGTAAAATGCTGAACACTGGCTGTCTTGTTTTTTTTCTTGGCTCATTAGGTCAAAATGCAAAGTCATGTTATGTTTTCAATTAGTATTGACTACCTGATTTTATGAACATAACTGACAATAGCAGATTTTAAATTATCGCATAAGGAGTCCATCACAGTTGATTTATTGAACACCAAATTTCGAAAGAAAACTTAATTCGCGAAGAAGTTTTTACGTTCGCTTGAGGTGGTTTTTGACTTTTGAGAAAAATGGAAGATGGAAACGTGTTTCCCAACTAAAATTATCCGTGCGCACCAAAAATGATTATATATGAAAATCACTATATTTAGTGGTTTCTCCTACTATTCTTAGTGAAATTAATTGACAGTTTATCAGGAAGTGTTGATTTTGAGCTGTTTGATTTGGATGGAAATAGTGCTTATTTGCAAATGTTTAATGTCGTGTTCCGGTTTTGCACATAAGTTAAATTCACGACTTTGGATAGAAACCCAGCTATTGTAACCTGGTCATGTGATTATGGAGATATATATATATATATATATATATATATATATATATTCATTTTTATATATACACTACCAGTCAACAGTAGGATTTTTAATGTTTTTTAAAGAAGTCTCTTCTTCTCACCAAGCCTGCATTTATTTGATCCAAAGTACAGCAAAACGGTAAAATTTTGAAATATTTTTTTTTGTATTTAAAATAACTGTTTTTTTATTGAATATATTTTAAAATGTAATTTATTTCTGTGATGACAAAGCTGAATTTTCAGCATCATTACTCCAGTCTTCAGTGTCACATGATCCTTCAGAAATCATTCTAATATGCTGATTTGCTGTTTGTATTGCATTATTATAACATTTGTATTATTATTATTATAAATATTTAAAACAGTAGAGTACATTTTATTCAGGATTCTTTGATGAATAACATTATACACTATACCATTCAAAAGCTTGGAGTCAGTTGGGGAAGAAATTATAGAAATTAATACTTTTATTTAGCAAGGATGCTTTAAATTGATCAAAAGTGATTATAAAGACATTTTCTAAGATTTCTATTTCAGATAAATGCTGTTCTTCTGAACTTTCTATTCATCAAAGAAAACTAAAACAAATTCTCAGCTGTTTTCAACATAATAATAATGAATGTTTTTGAGCAGCAAATCAAAATATTTGAATGATTTCTGACCATGTGACTGGAGTAATAATGTTTAAAATTCAGCTTTGAAATCACAGGAATAAATTACATTTTAAAACATATTCAAATAGAAAAGAGTTATTTTAAAAAGTAACAACTCTTCAAAATTGTTCTGTTTTTGCTGTACTTTGATGAGCAGAAGAGACTTTAAAAACATTAAAATCTTACTGTTCAAAAACTTTTAACTGGTAGTATATATTATAATTTTTGAATATATTTTTATATATTTATTTTTAGGCATTAAATATTTAATTTTATTAATAACACTTTATTTTACAGTGTACTTGTTACGTTACATGCACCTACTGTTGTAATAACAGTAAATTACGCATAATTACAATCAACTAATCCTAAACCTAACCCTGTAGTAAATACATGTTGTTAATTAATATTACTCAATGCTTATAAGTATATAATTACACTATAATAAGGACACTGTAAAATAAAATGTAACCAGTTTATTTAATTCATGTTAAAAATGTTACATGTAACAAAATTATGCAAATCTTAAAATTTAGTCATGTCCAATAGTATTTTTTTTATTCGATTGACAAAAGAACGTTTTTTGTTTTTTTTTTAATTCTAAAAGCTGTCTTTAAAAATTCATTAATGTGATGTTTGTTACATTTTTAAACATGGCATTTAAAGTGACAGTCAATGAATTAAACCTTATTAAATATTGTTTCTGTAAATATTAGAGATTATACAATATGTTCTCTGCAGTAAGAAGTACAGTAGTTTTCTACTTCAAACAATTTATGAAAAAAAAAATCAAGAGCGGGAAGGAGAGTGTGTTTGGGGAGGGTTGTAATGGAAGAAGAGAGCCAGACAAGGTCAGTCTGTCTGCCATATTGTATGACCACTCCTCTGTCCCTCCCTTTCTCTCTCTCTCTCGCTTTTTCCCTTGCCTTCCTCACCTTCTGTCTCTGTCTCTCTCTCCCTCTATGCCTGACCTGTCTTTTTTTTCTGATCCTCTCCCATGTCTGCTCTGCCAGCAAGCCACGAAGTAACAGTAACAATTCCAGTTCTCCTCCACTCTGAGAGTCTAATGCAATTAAATGAACTGCAGGGAAGACGAAAGAAAGGACATATTAAAAAAAAACCTCTCAGTTAATCCAATCAAAGACGACGGGCCAAAACAGATCAGTCAACATTATTAATTATTACATCAGCATTCAGACCAGCATTCCCTTAATCACAAAACTGGATAGAGACACTATGAGTTATTTCAACATGTACCACTATTATGGTACAATAGTGATGCTGTTTTTCTTTTGTTTTGTATGAGTAATGAGTGTTTCCCCACCTGTTTTCTCTTCTGTTCTCTTCCTGCAGGTGTTTGAATGCATTTTTTTCCTCCAAGGCTGAGGTTAATTCAGTAGCATCTTTTGTTTGTTCCTAACCAAAAAAACAAACTCATTTTTCTATGCGGTAGCAAGGAAGTCACAAGACTTCCACATATTTGGCATAGATTTTCAAGGTCTTTAACGGCACAGCATTTTGCTTTTTTCCCCCCAATCAGACGGGTCTCAAAACGTGGCAGCCCCAGAGTAATCACAGCTGTCTGAGGCGAGCGTGAAAGGCCAGAGAGTTCAAGGAACACTGCTGTGAACGAATCGCCTGGTAAAATCTGAAAATGCTCAGCGAATAAATGCGGTAATATGTGTGTATAATGTGCATAATAATGAACACAAATCCGGCTCCAAGGCATTTAACCCTCGTCTTACTTGAGGCTCATGGCTGTTTAGCCAAATTACTGCAGGTGTTCATGAACACGAGCCAAACAAACAGTAATTACCAACGTGGACACAGCTATCAGAGCTTTTGTTGTTGTTGTCTTTTTATGCCTTCGTCAGATACCTGGAACTAAACTGATTCCAGCCAAAACTCAAATCAGAGAAGAAGAGCTAAAAATAGCTTGATTAAAATCAACCTCACACCCAGAAATGAGGAATTTCACAATTAGGCAAGGTTCTTACATGCCAAGTTTTCATAATCTGTATTTTTGTACTGTAAAATATCCAACTAAAATAGCTTTTACTGGACTTGTTGTCAAGTAAAATATCTAAATATATTTAAAATTGTGTGAGACAGTTTGGTTTTCAGAAAATTGTTTCTTAGAATACTTTCAGTTGTTTATTATTTTTATAGTTATGGATGCTTGGATTTTTTTTAATGGACAGCAAGAGAAAAGAATGATTAAAAAAATTGTAAGAGCAGCAGTCGCCCAACCGTGACTTTGGGGGTGGGACGAAGAGTTTGGTGCCACTAGTAACACAGAAATCACCTTCAAAGATACTGTAATTAAAAAATGTAATGGTTGAAATATAATGTTTATTTGGACATTTACCACATTAATACATCTGTACTAATACCATATACAGTAAGTACCATGGAATATATGAATATAATAATCATTTAGTACAATGAAAACATTTGGTGTAGAATTTCAATTTTCACTCAGAAATTGCTAGTGAATTTAACAAATAATTATAAAGAAATAGCAGTAAAACACTGAAACGAACATGAGATTTTTATGTAGAAGAACTGTTTTTTTTTTTTTTTAAGTGGCCATGACATGGATTTTTTTTGTGTGTGTTATTTTAATATGTTCCTTGAAGTGTACTTATAACGTTAATGAAGTTTTTGCACAAAAAAAAAAACCATAAATATGTTATTTTCACCCCTCATTCTGGACCTTTTGTCTAAAATGCCTTCTTTTGAAAGAAGTCCACTTCCAGAACAACAATTTACAGATAATGTACTCACCCCCTTCTCATCCAAGATGTTCATGTCTTTCTTTATTCAGTCATAAAGAAATTATGTTTTTTGAGGAAAACATTTCAGCGTTTTTCTCCATATAATGGACTGATATGGTGCCCCGTTTTTGAACTTCCAAAATGCAGTTTAAATGCGACTTCAAACGATCCCAAATGCAGGGTCTCATGGAGAAAAATGCAGAAATGTTTTCCTCAAAAAACATAATTTCTTTACGACCGAAGAAAGACATGAATATCTTGGATGACAAGGGTGAGTACATTATATGTGAATCTTTGTTTTGGAAGTGGACTTCACCTTTAAGGGGCGGGTCCTTTAAAGGAAAAGTTCACTTCGAGAACAAAAATTTACTGATAATTTACTAACCCCCTTGTTAAATAGTAGTTCATGTCTTTCTTTCTTCAGTCATGAAGAAATTCTCTTTTTTTTTTTTTTTAAGGAAAACATTTCAGGGTTTCTGTCTATAAATTGGACTTCTGTGGTGCCTCTGAGTTTGAACTTCCAAAATGCAGTTCAAATGCAGCTTCAAAGGGCTCTAAAAGCAGAGAAAAAACTAAACGATTGGTTATTTTCTAAAAAAAAAAAAAAAAAGAAAGAAAGAAAGAAAAAAAAAAAGCTTTTGGAAGTTCAAACTCGGGGGCACCATAGAAATCCACTTTATGGGGAGAAAGCCTGAAATGTTTTCCTCGAAAAACATAATTTGTTTACGACTGAAGAAAGAAAGACATAAATGTCTTGGATGACAAGGGGGTGAGTAAATTATCTGTAAAAAAAATTTCTGGAGGTGAACCTCTTCTTTAAGGCCAGTGGGCGGGGCCTATGGTAAGAAGAACACTATTCGTTGATGCCTTGCTCTATTTATGCAAAAGTGTTTGTGTTTATGCAAAGTGCTTAAGCTTTATTTATTTTTATTTAAATTTTATTTATTTAAAAATGTATTTCTTATGCCATGACCCTTTTAATATACTCCTGTAATCATTTATTTACAAGTTAAGGGAAAAAATGATCGTATAATATAGTATATATCAAAGTACCTTCACTCTACATAGTCCATTTTTGTGAGGTGAGCTACTTTCTGTTGTCCTTAATGCACCATCCTGTTTACAGTTGATTTATTATTTGGAATAAACTGTTTAAAAACGGCAAAATAAATGTGTGTAAATGTGGTCACTGTCACGCATCTAGTTTCGTCTTCAGTGACATTTATAAATCCACTCTCTTTCATTGTTTACATTGTCTTTTCTCTCATTATAATCTCAGTCCCTCAGAAATCTCCTTTTGCTTTCTGGGTCAAGAATTCCCAGAGATTACCTTCAATCCTCCAAGCTGCATTATTTATGACAAAGGCCTTGCTCTGTATTATTAGGATGATGTATATAAAAAATTAAATAAATCATAAGAGCCCACACAAATAGGCATGCCCTTATTCTCCTCGGAAAGATTTCCATCTAATCAAATACAAAGAAAGGCATCGTCCCTCGGAAATGCGGCGTGAGGCTCAGAGCTCGAGCGACACGACGCTCACATGACAAACATAAGATTTGCACTAATGCCAAGACCTGGAGCCAAGCAGGGAGATTAGAATGGTTGGATTGTTCAAGCAATCCTGAGTCGCTCTAAGCTGTAGTTACTCAAACAAATGGGATTGTACTCCAGACTGGGTGTGTGTGAAGCTGCCTGGTCTGACTGCTCTCTTAAGCAAACGTTCCTGACACAGTTCTCAGCTACTGACTGGTTTTGTTTTTTCTTTCTGCCTTGTTTCCTGCTCGTTTGACATTTTCTGGTATTCGTGTGGGTTAACGAGTCTTTGATTAGCTGTAGCTGCTTGAACTTCATTGTTTGTTAATTAGTGAAAGCCTCAAGTCACTGATAGTAAAGTCAAACTACTGCCTACTTCAATTCCACATAGGAACTAAATGATCTGTAGAGTGTGCACAAAAGTTGTGTCTGAATATGTGTACATAAAATTATTATAATAGTAAAAAATACAGTACTTATATTATTAATAATAATACAAATAAATAAATAGCAAAAGTAATATGTACAAAACAGCAGGCAAACAATACAGAGATGTCTTAGAAGACATTTTAACAACAACAACAACAATAATAATACATTGTTATTGTTATTATCATCATCAACATTTCTAAATTACCTTTAAAAAGTCCACAATAACAATAAATAAATGGTAATATTAACAACATGTTAACAACAACAACTGCTATTATTATTATTAGTAGTAGTATTATTAAAAATTCTCAGTTAATCGTAAAAAGTCCATAATATAATAATAATAATAATAATAATAATAATAATAAATTGTTGTTTATATTATATTATATTATATTATATTATATTATATTATATTATATTATATTATATTATATGTTGTTATTTAATATGGGGTTGGATATATTTTATTATTATTATTATTATTATTATTATTATTATTATTATTATTATTATTAATACATTGTTGTTGTTATTACCAGCATTGTAAAATTATTATTAAAAAGTCCACAATAACAATAATACAAATAATACTAATATCAACAACAACAGCAATGTTAATAGTAATAATACCGACAATTATTATTATTGTTGTTGTTGTTGTTGTTGTTGTTGTTATTGATTAGTATTAGTATTAAAAATTATCAATTAATATCA
>JAHKKF010514010.1:21621-36184 GCA_019740295.1 Labeo calbasu | reverse complement strand
TCCATCCATCCATCCATCCATCCATCCATCCATCCATCCATCCGCCCATCTGTCAGTTCATCCATCCATCCATCTGTCATTCTGTCTATCAATCTATCATTTGATCTGTCTATTGTCCTCACTATCAATTTAGAAACTAAATTGAAATTTTAAAAAGGCATTTTCAATTCAGTTCAGAACAGTCACAACCCTGAAATAGAGCATTATAATTTCTTTAAGGAACCTAAAAGAAAAAAAATCTACATGGTGGACAAGTTTTTATGCTTATTAGTGAATCACGCTGTCAACTTAGCAACATGTCTGTGTCAAAGTCTAATGGAATCAACTGTCAGGAATTTTAACGAACATATAAAAGTAACAGGCTGTTACATGATCAAACAAGCCAAAACCTAGTGAGACGCCTTGCAGGCTGTTGCCTACATAGGCAACTTCCTTCTAAGGCAGCATCCAATTCCTAAGTGAAATGGAACTTCAGAAGTGACTGATTTGGAACATTCCAGCAAGCCTTTGTAGAGTGTTCCAAATTGGTCACATATGAGGTTCTGCGTTTGATCATCTACAAAAATGTGATGAAAACCTACAAAACTAAGGCAGATGCAGGCCAATAACTCAAATGTTTTTTTTTTTTAAACTTTTACTTTATTTTTGATTCAGAGGAAAGGCGTAATGAAAGGCGAGGGGTAAATGCCTGTCCTCTATCCACTGCTGGAGATGCTGTGTGGAGGAGACACATGCTGACACAAGCTGCCTGCCACAGAGACACACTGAGCCCGGTCTGTTCAACAGCGGATGGGCGCCTCAGTTGGGTGCCTGATTAGAAATATGGTTAATTTTCAGCAAAATCTGGCTTCCTCCTAGACAGCTAAAACAGAGCTAACAAACAGTAGTGGGACGACCCCAACCGCTGAGTAAGGGATGAGACAGCTTGAGTTTTTCTAGTGTAGAATGTACATTCATGGACATATGGGAAGGTGCTGAAGAACAGGTGTAGGAGTCAATGTTCGGTCATTGTCAGCAGGAAAAGACTTTAAAAACTTTGAGAAAGCACAAAATGATGGCATGACTGAACAAAATATGCTACCCAAACAAAGATTCAGGTACCTCACACGCATTGCTTGCATGTTACATCATTCTTTTACTCTTAAAATGCATGTTTATATGAAATTGTGATACTTTCTAGATACCATTTAAGATGTTTGAAAGGTTCTGTAAGCATCTTTTTTTACATCACATAATATAATTTTAGACATTACTGAAAAAGATATTACACTTTTTAGCCAATCAGGAATTCGTTTGGCTCATTCAGGCTTGCTGACATCAGGTTAGCTGATGTCTCTGGAGAAGACAAGGCATGTAAATTGACATTAGCAAAACAGCTAGAATCACGTATAGCACCTTCAATATGGGAAATGATTTATATTTTGCCATTGTGCAACTTTTTAATATAACTTTGAGGAAAAAGAGATGGCAAAAAGAAGGGGAAACAGGACTGGGAACTGTTTTTTTTTCTCTTAAGAAATTGCTAATTAGAAATTAAGCATCAGTTGTTCCACAAAAAAAAAAAAAAAAAAAAAACAGCAGCACAACTGTTTTAATAATAATAATAAATGTTTCTTGAGCAGCTAATCAGCATATTAGAATGATTTCTGAAGGATCATGTGACACTGAAGACTGGCGTAATAATACTAAAAATTCAACTTTACATTACAGGAATAAATTACATTTTAAAATATAATAAAATAGAAAACAGTTATCTTAAACTGTAATAATATTTCAGAGTGTTCCTACTCATTTCTTACTTCTACATTTAAAAAAATCTTACCGAACCCGGACATCTGAATGGTAGTGTTCATGCTATACGAGAACATGTTGCATTGTTGCGTTACCACCTGATGACTGAATCAATGTCAACTGTTGATGTCAGCTGCTGATAGTTTCACATTTGTGACCATCTGCTGCCCATCATAAAAGGCGCCACCCTTGAGTCTGGCAGAACAAATAGAGCACAGAGCCAGAGCTGGGTCGCCTTAAAGGGATAGTCCACCCACAAAAAAAATTCTGTCATTGTTTTACTCACATTAATGTCATATTGAGAAGTTTTGAGGAATTTCCACACAAAGCTTATACATAGAACACAGCAAAAAAAGACATGAAAGGTAGCATTAAAGTTGTCCAAAGAACTTGTGCACTCTGTGCAAAGACTTTGGAAGTCATATGATAAAATTTGAGTCGTTACACACCGAAAAGTCAAAGCTACTCTATTCAAATGAAGGTTCTAAAAAGAAGTTTTCACAGTGAGGCCATAGATAAAATCACTTTCGGTACCGCAAAGAACCTTTCAAAAAAATCATTCTAAAAAGAACCATTTATTTTATATATCTTCTGAAGAACCGGGTTTAAAAATAAAGAACCTTTTGTGCAATGGAATTAGTTCACTTCCAGAATAAAAATTTCCTGATAATTTACTCACTACCATGTCATGTCATGTTTCTTCAGTCCAAAAAAAATTAAGGAAAAAATTCCAGGATTTTTCTCTATATAGTGGACTTCAATGGGGATCAACGGGTTGAAGGTCCAAATTGCAGTTTCAGTGCAGCTTTAAAGTGCTCTACACGATCCCAGCTGAGGAATAAAGGTCTTATCTATCAAAACAATATAATTTTCTTTAAAAAATAAAAATGTATATACTATTTAACCACAAATGCTCATCTTGGAAAGGTCACACGTGATGTAGGCGAAGTACCGATCTAGTATTTACAAAGCAAACGTGCAAAGAAAGTCAAACGGCCTTTACAAAAAAAGGTAAAACAACGATGTTGGACGATTTGAGGTTGAAGAAAATGAGATTTTCGCCCTACCCTGGCCCAATGCAGGAAGTTGAGCTAGTGCAAGACAAGCATTTGTGGTTAAAAAAAGTATATAAATTTTATTTTCTTTTAGAAAATGACAGATTGTAGATAAGACCGTTACTTCTCATCTGGGATTGTGAGAGCCCTTCGAAGCTGCACTGAAATTGCAATTTGGACCTTCAGCTCGTTGATCCCCACTGAAGTCCACTATATGGAGAAAAATCCTGGAATGCTTTCCTCAAAAACCTTAATTTCTTTTTGACTGAAAAAAGAAAGACATTTTGGAAGTGAACTACTCCTTTAAAGACTCTGAACTATTTCTCTAATCGCCCTCGGCATCAGAGACCTGAGGAGGCAGGAAAAAGGCAAGGAGGAGTTGAAGAGGAGAGGAGCAAAGGGCTGTGGAAGCGTCTGGCGGGGATCCGCAGACATGATTCCCCAGCCTTTCTTAATTACATTGTGCAGTACAACGTGAAAAGGTGTCAGATAGCCAGAGAAGCAGATCTGTCCTAATGAATGAAAACAGATGGACTGGACTGCAAGTTGCAGAGACTGCCAAGAGATTTGGGGAGGCGTAGAGAAAGAGGGAATACTGAGAGAGAACATATACAATATGAGAATAAGAATGAGGACAGAAATGAAATGAGCAAGAAAATAAGAGGGCGCAGAGAGAGTGAGAGGAAGTAAAGACGGAGAATATGTTCGGTCCCATGAGAATATCCCAACAGAATAAGAAAGCGATACCGGATCCGCGAGCCTCTAGGCGAGAAAGTCACCTCAAAAACATGCATGGAGGAAGACAAAGTGATGAAGATGATGGAGTGGATAAAGGACTAAGGGACGGGGGGCGTGAGGCAGAGAGCGACAGAAGAAAAGCAGACTGTGAGAGGGAGGGAGGAGTGTGAGCGAGGGCCGTCGGTGATGTGAATTAGCTGTAGTTGGATGACTGCGGGGATTAGGACACCCAGAGAAATGGAGCTGCTGTTTAGATGAGGATATAGTATTTTGACAGCATGATCCTTCATGGCCCACCTCCCTAAACACACATATACACACACACACACAGACAAATGGAGGTGCTATTGATTTTCGAGGATTTGCCTGTGTAGATCTGGAGACACGCTCTGCCTGACCAGTGGTCTTTTACATATTAGTTGTGTTTTCTTTGTGAATGACTATCTTCTTATTCACTTTTGTGCTCTGACGTGTATGTTTCCATTACTTAAGTCCCTGTCTGACTTCAAAGACTGATTATATCATAAGCAAAAAGCATTATAATGCAGACTGTGAACCTGGGTTGCTCAAAAATTGT
This sequence comes from Labeo calbasu, assembly GCA_019740295.1. NCBI lineage: Eukaryota > Metazoa > Chordata > Actinopteri > Cypriniformes > Cyprinidae > Labeo > Labeo calbasu. Next base: position 32,023 of record JAHKKF010514010.1, on the reverse strand, counting down.
AAATGAATAACTGACTGAATTATTAAGTGTGAAACTTTTAAAAAACTGGAAGGAAAAAACGGGATGCCGCCTATGTGAAGCAGAGAGGAGGAAAGACAGACCATTCTCACCTCTATGCTGCAACCAATCAGTGACTGATTGAAACGATCTGTGCCTAATGCCACCCTGAACCATCAGAGAAGACCAAACTAAATGGCCCGTTTATTTCTGAACCGATCGAAGCACAAATGCAAATCATTACAGATTTGAGCTCAGTAATACCATCGGATACTGGGACATGAAACAGAGGTCTAGAGGAGAGGTCGCAACACGCTTTACTAATATACAGAACCAAAAGTGTTTACACTTACACAGTTAGCATGTAACAAAAACTATTTAAAAGCTACGTCGATACTGTACGCTGTCAGAAAATGGGCAAAAAAAGATCTTTAGGAGGATTATAAGTTTGTTACCCTCAAAGGGAAACCTGTGTGCCTTATCTACCCATAAAAGGTACATATTATTTCCTTAGGGGTGCATTTATTATCTTAAGATACTAATATCTATGCTCCCTTTAGGGCTAGATAAGGCACTATGTTGTACCTGTGAGGTACAGGCCAAGTGATAAATGAAAGGTACCATATTTTTTCCTGACAGCGTAGTGTCATGACACATCATGATCTTAATATTTGAAGAATCCAGTAAAATGTATTATATATATAAAATTAAATTCATTAATCAATATAGTACATTTTATATTGTATATAATTACTGTATTTTCTCAAAACAATTTTTCAAGTTATATAATAACATATAAATGTCCCTATGCTATTTAAAATAGTGCTGGGCAACAATTAATTGTGATTAATCACATTCAAAATAAAAGTTTTTGTGTACATAATATATGTATGCACACTGTGTATATTTATTATGTATATGGAAATACACACATGAATGTATATATTTAAGAAAATGTTATGTTTATGTATTTAATATATTTATATATAATATAAATTATATGAATATAAATATATACATGTAAATACATGTAAAACCTTTCAAAATATATACTGTATGTGTGTGTCTTTATAAATACATAATAAATATACACAACACACACACATATATTATGTACGCACAAACTAATAATACGCAAAAAATAATAATTAATCGTTGCCCAGCACTAATTTAAAACATCAATGCACAAAAAATTATATATACAAAAAATTATAACAAAAAATAAAAATAAAAAAGTAATTAATTCATTAATTCATTCATTAATTAAATAATGTTAAATAAATAAATGGGCATATTATCAAAACTGCCATATAATATAATATAATATCAAGTCCCTATTATTTAAAGTATGAATTTACAAAAATAAAAATTAAAATAATAAAAATAATTTTACATTAGAGTCATTTATTCAGAACTTTATTTGTTGAATGAAAACATTTATTATGTATTATTCCAAACTGCCATATAGTAATACATCACGACCCTATTACTTTAAGAATGTTTAAAAAGATACTAAGAAATTACAATAATTATTGAAAACAAACAAACAAACAAATAGAGTTACATATTAGAAAGTTAACAATATAAAAAAAAAAACATTAAGCACAGCTGTCAGGTATTTTTCTATACAGTTTATTCAGTCCAAAATGCACCGATCTGATGTTCAAGTTACTCATACTCGTAGATTTTAAGGCCCAGAGTACTGCGAGATCTCACCATAGTTCATAATAAACCATAACGTGAATTAAAAACAGCATTAACAAACTGGTATTTCACACCAACACCTACATTTTCTTATAATGTGGTGTTTCAGAAATATTACAAACAAATAAAAGAGCAGAAAACATGGCAGAAAAAGAGGGTAGTTGGCAGTAATATGAGTGTCGGGTATGAAGTCGGGCCTCTTGGGCGGCACTGCTGATACAGAGACTTCATAGATCTCTCTCTGTGCTTCATTTGTTCAGCTCATTAAATATTGAGCAAGTGGCAGATTTGTGTGATTGCCAATAAAATGGCTCCCTTGCACTGTGAAATGCCTGGGAGCATGCAAAACACCATACACACACACTCTTTCCCGTTCTTTCTGTCTTGAACACACACACACACACATGTGCATACATAAGCATGCAATTATATCCATCCTTCCATTATAAGACTCAAGGACTTAAGAGGCAGTTATTTTTTATTTTATGACTGTATTTTCACATTTAACTCTATTCATTGGTCACTCGCTGTCAGTCTGGTAAGCCAGGCGTGGGATTCTCTAGGGTCTTCATTATGGCTTGATAAATCAACATTGATTGAACAAGTATACAATGTATTACATACATACGTGTTTGAGCGTGTTCAGTAAATGTGCTGTACATGAAGCACAGAATAGCTTTGCTTCTAATGAAAAATGTTCCACATGTTTACATGAGGAAGAATTCATAATAAATGACTGTGCTAGGAAACCTGCATTTTTATTCAAAGTGGCCAGTGAAAACAAATTCAGTATATAATGATGCAGCAAGGGAATATAATGAGTAAATTGCATGTCAAACTAGATTTAAAGAAAAAAAAAAAAGATCAAGACAAAGAAAAGTAGTGGACAGAAAGTAGTTTGAAGTAGCTGTTTAAAGTTGTTTTAAAATAATGAAGCAGTTGCCAGATTGAGGACACACAACAGAAACAAGCACAGTTGTCAGTGGAAGGAGATGAACCGTACACATCGTAGGTTGATTTATCCATGTTTTAACATCCCTCTGGTCTTAGAGCTTTTTAATGCTTAGGCTTTTTAGCTAGGGTAGAAACTGTAATTTCAGACCCAATTCATTTGCTAGCTTCCATGAATGCAATATGCGGTGTTCTTCACCAAGTGGCAACCCGGGGTGTCAAAATACTATTGGGTAAATCGGCAGTGGGCGGAGTCACACAGACTAAAACAAAAACATACATTCCGAAACGGAACACACATTTCAAAGTAGAATAACTGCCTGTAGCATTGTTTTTTTTGTGTGTTTTAATATGCCTCTGGTCGTAGATAGAGCTTTTTAGATGGATGCCAAAGCTTTTTGACCCAGTTTGTTACCTGGCTCCATAGCTGCAATATGCTGTGTTTTCCAACAACTGGCAACCCGGAGTGTCAAAATTCTATTGGGTAAATTGGCAGTGGATGGAGTCATACAGACCCAGAGCCGTTGAGAATCAGAGTTGCGACACGCTTTGGTCACGTGGTTCATGGAGCTCTCAATAGTTCCAAACTCTGCGCTGTCAATATGTTTGAATGGGTTTAAGTAGGATAGACTATATGTGCAGCATTTTCGAGTAATTATTAACACATAATGTGCATTTGTTGTGTATTGAAATCTACTCCGACTACGCTTTGCAATTACATTTGATTCTGGGGAGTGATAAAGAGACAGCGTTACTATGTTCTCATACTCCTTGACAGTCAAATTTGTCCAAACACCTTAAGTGTAACTTTTATTCAATTAAATATTTTTTAAATATTTTTTTTTGTACTAAATAACATGTGCAGTAATGATCCATGAATGACCATTTAAAAGATAACATTTTCTAATATGCTTAGTGTTTATACTACAGTTTTTAGGATTAAATATGTAAAAGTTAGGGTTAAATATGTTTGAATGTGTATTTGGACATGATCAAACGCTCATTTTTTTCTAGGTTTCGATTTAACGTTTTTATGTTATTTTATGATATTCACATACACAACATAAGTGAATATTACAAAAGGCAAGCAAATATGGCATTGAACCCAATAGAAAAGTTCTAAAACACAAGGCAGCCAATTGCACTCAGCATAAATATTGTATTTCCTGAATGCAGTCTTTACTGAAACTCATTCAACCTCCTACAGGTTGAGAAAGATTGCAGAAAGACTAAAAACTAAAAAATATGACAACTAGTATCTGAACATGAACTATAACACGTTTCGTAAAATACCACTACTGGCCAGATTTCCAGTCAACTGATGCATTAAAATGTCAAAAAATGTAGTAATTTCTTCAATTTACCAGTGACTGTGCTTGAGAAGCGGTGAAATAAATGGGCTTTAACTTTTAATGGTTGTTTGGAACTATTGGCCGCTCCATGACACGCTTTACTTCTGCATTCCTCAGTTCCTATGGAAGCCTATGGGGGCAACAGCTCTGTACAGACCAAAACACAAACATACATTCCGAAACGGAACACACATTTCAAAGTAGAATAACTCCCTGTGCAGAAACAAGTATGTGAACTTAGCGTGATTCCTAAATATCTGCAAACGCTCCGGTATTTTCATGTTTTGTACAGGGTAAAAAAAATTATATACAGCACCTTGAAAATCTTGAAACTCATGCTCACGCAGGTTACCAGATTGAGGACACACAACAGATTTGTGGAAAAACAGGAATTGGCAATAGAAGGTGACAAGCCTTACACACTGTAAGGTGATGCACTGATTTATCTGTGTTTTAATATGGATTCCGTGGCTTGGGTAGAATCTGCACTCTCTGACCCAGTTTGTTAGCTGGATGCACGGCTGCAATATGCTGTGTTTTCCACCGACTGGCAACCCGGGGTGTCAAAATTCTATTGGGTAAATTAGCAGTGGGCGGAGTCATACAGATCAAAACAAAAACAGACATTCTGAAACGGAACACACGTTTCAAAGTAGAATTACTGACTGTATTGTTTTTTAGAGAAACAAGTTTGTAAACCTAGCATATTTACCAATAATCTGCAAACATATGGTATTTTTATGCAAAAATGACATACAACACCTTAAAAATGTAGCTTTAAAAAAAGAATGACCTCCACATTCAATAACTAAACTCACACCCGTAATTTTTTCAGGACTCACAACTGTATTTTCAGCAAAGCCCTGCTGAATGAACAGAACCGATGAAACAACATGCTCACTTATAAACAGATCTGATAGACGACTATTTATAATGCTCTCAGTTTAGCCAGTTAATCATCATCATCACATTCGCAATCACAAACACCCTTTTGCCCTTTCATGTCATTGACGCACAGCAGCAGATAAACCTCTGTTTGATCCGTTATGGGACGTTTAGGTGTTAACGGATTAGTTTTGGCATCAGAGGCGAGTCGGTGTGTGTAGTTTCAGGCCCTGTGACTCTTTACACACTGCGCTTTCCCCCTGAGGTGCGACAAAACACTGGTGAAGGACAGAGAAACACTCTTTTTATACGGTGGCTCTCCCGCTGTGGTCACTTTCACTCTCTAAGGTCCTTAAAAATAGTGGGCAAAGAGAAAACCACAGGGGCACAAACCAACATATGATGTCATCAGAATAAACAGATCTGGGATTATTGAACTGCAAACGCAGAACTGGTGCGCACTTGCTATATCATCCCACCTGCAGTCTGAACTCCTTTGAGGTTTTTGAAGATACATAAAACAGTCTTTGAGGCCAGCTTTCAGTTCTTTAGTATTACAATCATACGGTGATATGTGGTAAATAAGATATAGGTATAATTTTATTCCCTTTTAATGTTAGTCAAGATTTCCACCAAAAACAGCCATAATGTAGCCTGCCATAGACATTTTCCACCGCCTGACTCTTTTTTTTATGACACATAATTTGACTTTTTATAAATTATTCTCAACAAAAATAATTGTTTTCTATTTGAATATATCTGAATATATTTTCAGCATTATTACAGTCTTCAACATCACATGATCCTTTAAAAATCATTCTAATATGCTGATTTAGTGGTTGTTATTATCCATGTTTTAAGAAATTAATAATTTTATTAGGAGAATATGCATTAAATTGATTTAAAAAATGACAGTAGAGACATTAAACTAATTTAAAATGTTACAAAATATTTATTTATTCATATTTTAATATATTTCCAGCATTATTACAGTCTTAAATAACACATGATCCTTCAGATAGCATTCTAATATGCTGATTTAGTGTTGTTATTATCCATGTTTTTAAGAAATTAATACTTTTTTTCTGAGAATATGCATTACATTTATCAAAAATGACAGCATAAATATTAAACAAATTTAAAATGTTAAAATATTTCTATTTATTTCTATTTTAATATATTTTTAGCATTATTACAGTCTTCAACAACCCATGATCCTTTAGAAATCATTCTAATATGCTGATTTAGTGTTGTTGTTATTATCCATGTTAAGAAATTAATACATTTATTCAGAGAATATGCATTAAATTTATCAACAATGACAATAGAGACATTAAACAAATTTAAAATTTTACAAAATGTTTCTATTTTTTATATATTTCAAATGTTTATTCATTAAAGAATCCTAAAAAGTATCAATAATAATAAAAATTAAACACCAATAATGATCCATAATAATGAACACAAATTAGCATATTAAAAATAAAGATTGTCACACTGAAGACAAAATTCAGCTATTACAGAAATAAATTCTATTTTAAAATATAATAAAATAGAAAACAGTTATTTAAAATTGCAATAACATTTCACAATATTGCTGTTTTTACTGCATTTTTGGTCAAAAAATGCATTCTTGTGAGCAGTGCTCTTAACAGACTTAAAACATTGAACATCTTAATTATTACAAACTTTTGAGGATAGTGTGTGTGTATATATAATAATTTTTAATTTCAAAAGAAATAATAATAAAAAAAAAACAATAAAATGCTGTCATATAACAATCAGCACTGATTTCATTCCTCTACCTCTATCCTTTACTCACTTTACACAGCTGTATCACCAAAAAGAGATAAACGACAGACTGCTCTACTGTCAGATTCAGGCCTGTCTGAAAGCTTATAGGTCATATGTTGGCTCGTTTCCCTTTTGATTTCCTGTCCTCTTCCACAGCCTTTTCCCTTTAGATTGATCAAGCTCCTTTTTTTTTCAGTTCTCAAAGGTAATGACCACTTTAGGCTTTTTCCACCACTTTTCGGCTGTGCAGAAAATAGCTGCACTTATGTAGGTAGCTGGTCTCTCTCTTACAGCACTGTACTTAAACGTCTGACCCAAAACACCGGCTGGCCCAGAGGAATGAGGTCTATATAACATAAAATGGTGGTGTCTGGACATCAGGCCTCTCAGTACAAGCACTGTCATTTCTCCACTCCAACATCCTCACACAAGCACGCATCTCGCTTTAGACTATGATACATGTGCATTTACTGATGATTAGAGCAGCGGTTTATGTTCTTTACCAGGGTAGATTGGTTTGCAAGCAATTCATAATAGATATATATTAGGTAAGCATAAAACAGATTTTGCAATCCAATGCAATATCCAAAACACTGTTAGAACCAGGCAATGTTTTTCTCATGTCAACAAAACACAACTCTCTCTTCGATAGTTCAGTAGTTTCATCAACTATGAGATCTTTTTTCTCTCGCTTAGTCTCTTGTGCAAGGATCTTATGACAGCACTGGGAAATATCTCTCTGACCACTGTCTCGTTCCGGCTCCAATTTATCATTCAAGAGCATTTGAGAGAGACAGCCATTGTTGCTGTGATTGATAGGATGGCCTCATGTTAGAATGTGAATATAAAAGACGAAAAGCTACAAAAATACGTCAAACCACCACATGAGGATCAAAGAGCCTGTCTGGATAAAACACCACAGGAGACCGTCAGTAAGTTCTGCATTGATATATTTTGGGTATTTTTTAGCCGTTCAAATATTGAAAAGACAAAATCACATAATGATATGTTTGGGTTGAGAATCTGAAACACACACAATATTCTCAAAAGCTGCAATTCAGGGGAAAATGTCCTATGAATAAAAAGCTATATTTCAGTCTGCTCCCCACATAAAGCTATCACAGGTCTTAGAGAACAGAAAAATTCTATTCAGAATTAATATTAAAGGTGACATATCATGCAGATCTGACTTTTTCCATGTTTAAGTGCTATAATTGGGTACCCAGTGCATCTACCAAGCCCAGAGAATGTGGAAAAAGGACAACCCAGCAACTTTGTTTTGAAAAGCCTTTTTCTGCAAGCATGTGAAAAAACGAGCGTGTCAGATTTCGCTCCCCCAGTGACGTGGTAAGGGGTTCTTATTATAATATTACCACCCCTTAATCTGCACATTTTCACCCACGGTGCCATTATTTTATTTTTTTTTCGCAAGCGACAGCGGTGTACCAGTTCTAACGTCATGGCAAAAGTTAGAGCTAAGCATGCTAACTGTTCTGTCGTTGGCTGCACAGACAAGGACAGAACACTATTTTAGAGTCCCAGCCTCAGAGGAGAAAAGTGAGTAGTGGATTTATTGATTTATTTACTGTATATTACGCTGCGGACACAGAGATATAATATAAACATGCGATTTCTTTCCCAGCTGTTTACCTTCACCGACATGACTGTTTTTGTAACTCCTGTGTGTTTTTAATAAACTTGCATGTATTTGACAGTCTAAGTGCAATGAGACATGAAAGAGAACTTACTTTAGTACTCAAATGCCGTGTGACAGCCACTTTCTATTTGCGTGCTTTGGATGTGTGCGCTCAGAAAATTTTCAGCATTATTATAGTCTTTAAAATGACCTTCAGAAATCATTCCAATATGCTGATTTTGTGTTGTTATTATTATCCATATTTTTAAGAAATTAATACTTTTGTTCAGAGAATATGCATTACATTTATCAAAAAAATGACAGCAGAGACATTAAACAAATTTAAAATGTTACAAAATATTTCTATTTATTTATATTTTAATATATTTTCAGCATTATTAGTCTTTAACATAACATGATCCTTCAGAAATCATTCCAATAATCATTCTAATCATTCTAATATCATATAAATATGATTTAGTGTTTTGCTATTATTATCAATGTTTTAAAGAAATTAATACTTTTATTTAGAGAACATGCATAAAATTTATCAAAAATGACAGCAGAGACATTAAACAAATTTAAAACTTTACAAAATATTTATTTTTTAATATATTTTCAGCATTGTTACAGTCTTAAACATCAACACGATCCTTCAGTAATCATTCTAATATGCTGATTTAGTGTTCTTGTTATTAATATTCTTTTTTTTAAAGAAATTAATACTTCTGTTCAGAGAATATGCATTACATTTATCAAAAATGACAGCAGATACATTAAACTAATTTAAAATGTTACAAAATATTTAATTATTTATATTTTAATATATTTTCAGCATCATTATAATTTTTAACATCACACGATCCTTCAGAAATCATTATATGCTGATTTAGTGTTGTTGTTATTATTATCCATGTTTTTAAGAAATTAATACTTTTGTTCAGAGAATATGCATTAAATTTATTAACAATTACAGTAGAGACATTGAACAAATAAATGTTAAAATGTTACACAATATTTTTATTTATTTACATTTAATTCATATTTTAAATTCATATTTTTAATCTTACATATTTTAAAACTGCACTTAAAAAAAAACTTCCTTTTGTTCCACAGTAAAACGCTGGTTTGAAATGGCATGATGACGAAATAAAACTATAGCTTCAAAGAATGGTTGAAAAATGAATTACCAAGAGGCACTTTTCTGGGCACTGCTTTCAGGTCTGCTGTTCCAGAACATTCCACGGCCGGTGTTCATCTTTTCTGTAAAGCTCCTTAAATACCAAGTGTGTCATGAGAGCGGAGAGTGGAAATGACTGAGCCTTTCTGCCCTTTAATTAGTTCTACACTGATCAACTCCACAAAGTCTCCATTCAGCACGACTCTCTCTAGACCGCCGCAGCACACTGGGAAATGAACACGACACAAGCTTTTGAGTCTTTTTTTTTAAGAGGAGATTTCAATAGAAAGGTATGAGTACTTCAAGTTTCATTCAGAATTTCACACATTTTAGCTTTTTTTCTTTGGAGGCTGTGACTAGCTGTCACACTCTATCCTTCAGTCAATTTCTGTAAAGGCACATGCCTTTCAAAGAATAGCTCACTCAAAAAATAAAATTTGCTAAAAGTTTACTCACCCATAGGCCATTTGAGCTGAGATGAGTTTGTTTCAAATCAGAACAGTTGAGGTCAAATGTTTACATACACCTTGCAGAATATGTAAAATGTTAATTATTTTAACAAAATAAAAGGGATCATACAAAATGCATGTTATTTTTTTATTTAGTACTGCCCTGAATAAGATATTATACAACAGACGTTTACATATAGTCCACAGTATAATTGATATTTATAAAAATGACCCTGTTCAAAAGTTTGTTTGTTCGTTTGTTTTGTTTAGTGATAGTTGTTCATGAGTCCCTTGTTTGTCCTGAACAGTTAAACTGCCTGCTGTTTTTCAGAAAAAATATTTAGGTCCCACAAACTCTTTGGTTTTTCAGCATTTTTGCATATTTGACCCCCTTTCCAACAATGACTATGATTTTGAGATCCATCTTTTCATACTGAGGACAACTGAGGGACTC
>JAHKKF010514010.1:0-11741 GCA_019740295.1 Labeo calbasu | reverse complement strand
TTAAGATTGTCCTCCAGGGGTATAATATAATATAATATAATATAATATAATATAATATAATATAATATAATATAATATAATATAATATAATATAATATAATATTTAATAGAAATATTTTTACTACTTAAAATAACTGTTTTCTATTTGAATATATTTTAAAATGTAATTTATTTATGTGATTTCAAAGCTGAATTTTTAGCATCATTACTCCAGCCACATCATCCTTCAGAAATCATTCTAATATTCTGATTTGCTGTTCAAGAAAACATTTATTATTATTATTATGTTAATTATTATTATTAAATATTATTATTATTATCATATATCTGAAACAGAAATCTTTTGTAACATAAAAGTCTTAATCAGCCCTTTTAATCAATTTAATTTTTATAATCTATACTGTATAATGTTACAAAAGCTTTTTATTTCAGATAAATGCTGATCTTTGGATCTTCCTATTCATCAAAGAATCCTGAACTGTTTTAAAGATTGATGATGATGATAATAATAATAATAATAATAATACTTTTGCATTCTTATTACTTAGAATGGCTTTCAAAACAATTCAGTGTTTGAAGTCCTGCAACTGTGACTTTGGAGGATCCAAGGTTGTTGTTTCTTCTTCTTTGCTCACATCATCACTAAAGAGAGAGAGATACATGCACTTTCACGCCAGCCATAATTCACCATGGCCTAAAGCAGCTCTAGAGAGACGGTTCCTTGGCCGCAGCAGATATTTTCACCCTGTCACCACGCCTCAGCATATGTGTCAACTTAATGTCTCGAACAATACACGTGTTCTTATCAGGGTGTTTAATAGATTAGAGAATAACCAAGCCAAGCAAACACACAACACTAGAGGTCACGGACTCATACAGCTTGCTAAACACGACACTTAAATGTGCAGAAAGCGATACGCAGGCCTGCTTGAGAAATCACAAACATCCGTGCCAAGAACATATGACAGAATAACACACCTCTATCTAACACGCAATACAATAATTCATCTGTAAGGTAGAGAAATGCTCTTTTGCAAAAGATAGCGAGCGGTCTATACAGTTAGCATTTTAATGCATTGTGATGCAAAGGTCTGTTTGGATAATTATATTATTTAAATTAGTATGACTGGAATTTTTTTCAAGTTTTTGATGTCAACGATCCCCTTTTTCATAGTCTTATACTGTATATTTATTAATAAAAAAAGCCACGGCGAGCTAGTGACAGGTTTCGGATTATAGAAATAGACTGTAGGTTGGAAGATGGGCGTTGATGGATGCCGTGTGACAGATGGAAGAGAGGATGGTTAGATGAAACCAGAGCGCTTTTGTTCTATGTAACATACAGTGTGACCTGACATCACCACATATGCGCTGATGGACGCATGGCACAATAGATCAAAACACAATAACTTAAGTGCATGAAGTCATTCACTCTTCTTAATGATCAAAGAAGTTTTTGTCTTTTGTGCTCAAAGGTGAATTGCTTGTCATGCAAATGCAACACAACTGGCAAATATTTGCATTTCGTTAAAGTGAACTGAACAATTGCTTTTCAAAAATCTAGATCGGTAAGTAAATGGATACACTACAGGTCTGCAGGTACAAAATCAACATGTTCAATTCTAGGTAAGACTGACACCAGGTCAGTCAGTGGCTCTGTTCCAAAACATAGTGAGCTGCCTTGCTTTCTACTGCCTACATAAGGATTTGCCTTTTAAGGCAGCATCCTAACCTCAGATGTGACCTCACAACTGATCGATTTGAGATCACGCAATGCACACAGGAGACTTGACAGCTGATTCCAACTTGGCTTTACCACGCTGCTTATAATGCAATACTTATATACTGTTAAAAGACACACAGATACACAAATATAGGGGTTCATTTTTTCATAGATATAAATTGTAAATATTGCACTGTAATTTATATTTACACTGTAATATATATTATACTGTAATAGATGCTTATGGAAGACTGTTTCCACCATACAGGATAAAAAAAAGGTAAATGTGATTTTATCTCACTATTTTTTAAGAATTGTGAGATAATTACATTTTGCATGTGTGTTCATTTTATTTTATTTATTTTATTTAATTTTTTTAGCAGAAACAAGCTTCATGGATATTTGACCGACCACTGAGATAAATGGAAATGAATCTCAGTAAATAAGGGGGCCACAAGATAACTTAAAATGATTGAAATTAATAAAAATTAATATTAATATTAAAAAATTTAAATCACCTAAAAACAGTTTCAGATTTAAAACAAGCTGCTTTGTCATAAATGTGACCCTGGAGCACAAAACCAGTCATAAGGGTCTTTTTTTTTTTATTTGGAAATTAAAGATCAACTGAAATAAGATATAAATAAGCTGTCCATTGATGTACAGTTTGTTAGGATAGGATATTTGAAAATCTGGAATCTGAGGGGGCAACAAAAAATCTGAATACTGAGAAAATCGCTTTTAAAGTTGTCCAAATGAAGTTCTTAGCAATGCATATTACTAATCAAAAATTAACTTTTGATATATATTACGGTAGGAAATTTATCTTCATGGAACATGATCTTAAGTTAATATCCTAATGATTTTTGGCATAAAAGAAAAATTGATGATTTTGACCTATACAACGTATTTTTGGCTATTGCTATAAACATATACCTGTGCTACTTAAGGTTTTGTGTTCCAGGCTCACAAATAGAAGAAAATACTGAAGGAAATAAGAAGTCCCCATGAGATCAAAATTGAAGTTTTTTGTTGTATGAATATGTTAGCCTTAGGGTTATCTATAAGCTAGTGTGCTCCAAAACATAGACAAAATTTGCATTTGCAAGGTTTAAGGTCAAGGTTTAAGCATTGAAAATGAACAACCTTTACCTTCCGCCAAAATGGATCCACTGTTTTGATGACATCACCCTGCACTTCAGCTTCTCATCAAACATTCTATCCAATCAAAAGCTCTCTAATATCTGAAGGGTCCCACCCCTACACTATAAATAGACGCTGAAGCTGTGACTGAAATCAGTCACTTGTTCACAGAACTAGTATTTTCTGTACAGTGAAAGGCAAGTAGTGCACTATATAGGTGATAGGGAATGATTCAGTGTAAATGTGTTTTCCACTGGGGCGAAAGAAGTCTAGTTGAGACATGATAGCTCATAGCGAATCATATGCGTGAATCAGGGCAGACCATAAAACGTATCAGACCCATTTGAATTCTGCACAGGATGGTATATTTAATAGCAACATGGTGGCTGTCATACACTGTCAGCTGTGGCTTTACCAAGCTCAACGGCTCAGGCCCAAGCCCCAAAACGTTATTTGTGACCCTGGACCACAAAACCAGTCATAAGGTTCAATTTTTTGAAACTGAGATTTACACATCATCTGAAACCGTCTGAATAAATCTGAATAAATAAGCTTTTCACTGATGTATGATTTGTTAGGATAGGACAGTAATTGTCCAAGATACAACTATTTGAAAATCTAGAATCTGAGGTTGCCAAAAAAAAAAAAAAAAATCACCTTTAAAGTTGTCCAAATGAAGTTCTTAGCAATGCATAATACTAATCAAATATTAAGCTTTGATATATTTTCAGCAGAAAATTTACAAAATATCTTCATGGAACATGATCTTTACTAAATACACTAATTATTTTTGGCATAAAGGAAAAACTGAAAAGGTTTTGGCTATTGCTACAAATATACCCGTGCTACTTAAGACTGGTTTTGTGGTCCAGGATCACATTTAAAAAAAGGGGGTAGGGCTGCGATATGTCCTGCCCTATCTTCCAGTCTCAGTTGAAATGACGTCAACACATAAAATAACACTGTTTTTCAAAGCATTTCAGTGGACCATGTATGGGAGGGCCCTTCAAGTCAAAAAAAGCTGAAAACCACCACCTTAGAAGGTTTATTAATGCTACATACCTACGATGCCTTGAAATACTGCCTATGCAAGCAGATCAGTAGTTTTCGAACAGTCTGAAAGAATGATTTACCTTGCAACTTCAAACTTTCTTTCTGGTCAGATGTGCCTTGTTTCTGTCTGTATGTCCATCTGTATGCTGGTTGAACAGAGAAGAGCGAAGGAAATGAGATTTTCAGTCCTGGGATGAGGCGGGATGTGTCTGGGTCTGGTCTAGTGGTACTTGTGAATGTCTGCCTCTTTGGGTCATGACCGCCTGGAAAAAGAGAAGAGAGGCAGAGAGGCTTGTGTCAGTAATTAGTCAACAGTTCTTTTTCGGGACAGGCTGGGGAAAAGCAGAAATAAATCTACCCAAACATCCTGCGAGTAAACATGGTTAGCAGGCATGGAGATTTGTCTTTCAAAAGTGAAAAAGGGGTTAAAAATAGTGCATTACTTCAAAACGGTGATCAGTTACAGGTTAAAAAAAGATACAGATATATGCAAATTTATGAATTTTAAGCTAATAAATGTTCATGTTCATCTTTTTGTCAACTACCCATAAACAGATTGCAGATTGCAGTCTGTCTGTAGGAATTATATGTGTGTATATGTCTCTGTAGTGTTTATCCCTTCCAGGTTTAGTCAATTATCTGATTTCGAGCATTTTGTGGCATGCATTGTATGTGGGAATGCATTAGCAAAAACATATTCACAGAAAAGCTTTTATCGATGTCTGATGCCTAAGGAAATCCCATGGTCATCGTAATTCAAAAGCACTGAAAATGTGCCTACACTAAACAGATGAGAGGAATTTACAATCAAGACAAGTGAATAAAGGTGTTGGCGTAGCCTCCTCCTGACCCACACACGCATTCCCTCCCACTGAAGACATGCTGAACACAGAGCCACGCTGCCAATGTAATTAATTTTACACAATAAGAGATTATTATCTCAATGTCACATCAGTAGGTTGTGAAACATGTTGCCTGGCAGCCTCGCACACGTCCATTACGACACTGTTCTCTGCTGTTTAAATCAACCAGCTTTATAAACAATGGAGCACGTTTTCTTGCCAACATTTTGTCAAGCTTCTGTTTCTCCAGCAGTCCTCAAGCCATTTATTAAAAATGATCAGGTCAAATGTGCCTTGATCATCACACAATACAACATGGCTCCTTTTTGTGGCTGTTTCTTATCATGTACATGCAGCCTGGACTGATTGTGACATTACAAAACACCAACAATTTGATTAAATAATAAAGAATGCTAAAATTATGTAACATTCATGCAACCTTGCAAGTTCGATTAAATTCTGATTGACAAGCTTGCGGTTCGATTTGATTTTCGATTGCGTTCTATTCAATATTGATTATTTTGGATATATATCAAGGACAGTATATGCCAAATTTTCTCGAGGGAAAAAAACCAAACAAACAAAAAAAAAAAAAAAACGCTCTCAAATAATGCCGTAAAATATACATGAGAGTGAGCTACTGGCAACTATACTTCTATAATATTAAAGGTTAAAATGAACTCATCCGTATAAAAACGCTTAAATTACAAATTAATATTTATATAAACATTTAAATGTTGGCTGTCATAAAAACTTAACGGATTTATTTAAACATAAATTAAACACTATTATTTAAACACTAAATTAAACACAAAATTATTATGTTATATGGTGCATATATTTAGCAAAATACTCCTTTCTAGAGTTGACATTTTTCTAGCTGACTAACGAGTTTATGGTCACCAAATATGTTTTTTTTCCCAACCTGATCTCATGACGAAAACTTACCTGTGGGAACTTTTTTGCAAGAAGTGAAATATGCACTGCCATGTATGTTCTGTGACATATTCGATGTGAAATGTCCACTGAGTGGCACTAAAAGAGTGTTTGTTTTTCCCCCCTGGAACAGATAAACGTACATATGGTACGTTTTATGGGACATGGTTTTGTTTGTATCACCGCAGTTCTGACCTGAAATTGAGTGGTGCTACAACTCTAACGCTCTGTAACGTTTTAAAATAATGTACCATCTGTACTACACCTAAACCTACCCGATAGTATGAACAAAAGTGAATATGACGTAAAAATGTAACCACAAGCATGCCGTTTTAGCTTGTTTTTCGATGTCTAGTCTTTCAGCTGTTTTGTCATGAGTCTTGTTTTTTACGGATCCGTGCCGGCTGAGCTACCGAGCAAAACAAAGTCCGGAAGCAAAACATATGGAGCTGTAATCATAACTGTGTACAAAACAATTACAAGTTCTCACTGTTTTAATGCCTCTAGTGTTCATTTCTGTCAGAAACTGCAGTGACATGTACTTACTGTTACGGATTTCACATCTTGCGGAAAAGTTCCCACAGGTACCTTTTCGCCATGAGATCAGGTAATTTATTTCTTCTTTTTTTTTTAGGTAAATGTGACATTTTGTGACATTTTATTTACAAGCTGTTATACTGAAGTCTTTTCGCAGTTGAAACACTGAGCGATTACATGAGACAGATTACAGATTTTAGTAAGTTGTACTCTTTCTTTTAACATGCCTTTGGATGTTTCTTGTTTATTTCTAGCTGAAACTGGTATTTACGGTGGCCGAGAGAGCTCAACGTGCTGCAGTTTAAGAAACACATACAAATAGCAAAAGCACCAGCAAATTAAGAAAACATCTTCATAAGTTTGAGAGCACATGTGCTGCAACTACTCCAACACAACCAAATACAGAAACACGCTGCGAAAACAGAAAAGCGCTGCAAATACTTACAATACAAACACATAAATAAATGCGATGGAAAAAACGGAAACACACTCAAAGTAGTCACATCACAACCAAACACAAAAACGTGCTGCAAAACACGAACAGAAACAGAACAAAAACAAAAACTGATATCGGACCTTTCAGAGGATGATAAGTATGTCCCAGCCAGATTCGCCACACCATACGGTTTTGCGGTTCCCTTAAACATTTCCGATGTGGTCTGCGTATTTGCAGTGCGTTTCTGTGTTTGGTTGTGACTATTTGCAGCCTGTTTCTTTTTTTGCAGCATGATTCTTTCTTTGTGTTGTGAGTATTTGCGTGTTTTTGTATTTGGTTGTGTTGTGAGTATTTGCAGCACAGGTGCTGTCAAACTGATGCTAGTTGATGTTTTCTTAATTTGCAGGTGTTTTTTTTTTATATTTGCATCACGTTGAGCTCTCTCGGCCACCGTAGGTATTAAAGGGGTCATCGGATGCCCATTTTCCACAAGTTGATATGATTCTTTAGGGTCTTAATGTAAAAGTGACCTTAGCATCCGATGACCCCTTTAAAGCTGAGGAGATCAGTTGACGTACAGCGATCTGTCACTCAACGTTAAACAGCGCCAAAGTGACATGTATTGTTTTAATACTGTATCAGAGAATAGAAATCTGTAATAGAATTTGAAATCTGAGACTTTCTTTCATATCAAAAGTAACAAAGCACAAAGCTTATTATGATTTACTGAATGGGCGGTGCGCTACAGTTGTCCACCTGGTCATATATCTGTTGTGGGACATACATGAGATTTTGCGGGACACGTGTGTGATTGATACATTTTCTACATTTGTACTTATGCTCCGTTTTATGTTTCTGAGCGCACACATGCAAGCGAGAGAAAGCGTGTTTTTTTTTATTCAGAGTAAAGAGAATCCACTTGTGAGAGAAAAAATTTGTGCTTGCGCATTTTGATGCACTCTAGCCATTTGTCATTAAAATAACGCCATAGAAACCGTATCAAAAGAACTATTAAAATAAGAAGAAAATTGCGTCTGAAAGCTGCCTCGATTTTTTTAAATTGATTAAAGCGAATAGAGAATATCATGTGTTTTCCGTGTGCGTTCGACCATTTCCGTCAGTGGGGCTAGATCACTTAATGAGGTCCGCAAATCCTTTGCGCGGGAACGGAGCAAAAAGAAGAAATAAAACACTTTCTTAAAAAGGCAAAAGAACGCATGGATGTTTTCTTAATATGATAATTAAAAACCAACAGGCTGAAGAAAATGCAGGACATTTTCTCGATATGCGACGTGTGGGACAAGGGTGGGACACCTAGTGGTCATTCTAGGTGTTTGGTCCTTATAATGTAAGGAATACCAGGAACATACACACTTTTTTGATATATCTTCTAAATATTCTATAAATATTCTGAGGCACAGAGAGAGGAAACTTGGCCAGTGGCGACTAGTGGAAAGGACAGTGAGAGATGGAGCTGACTTGAGCGTAGTGCACAGATTCATCCCAGCTTACTTGGCAAACACGAGAGAGCATTTATGACATGTTCCTGAGGGTATGACACCATGATCAATGTTAAATACCAAAAACTCGAGAAGACAGTGGCCCACTCTTTCTCCATCGGTGATGAAACCCCTGCCCTGAACCGTAAGCAGTCTGTGGGAAACGCTTACATGATTGATACACCGGTTTCCACATACATTTTCACGTCAGCCATCAAGAGCGTATTAAAAGTAGCACTGCACCTTAAAAGACACGAAATATACTTCATTTTGAGATCAAAGTATGTTAGATTAATTTTTAGACATTTTCCAGATAAATTACATCAGCTAAAGTTCAAATGTATCAAAGAGAGCGCACCAGGCCCAGAACCAAACCGCATGACATCATTTACTTTCTCAAACACTTCAAAGGCCAAAACTATGCAGGAGACGTTCCCTTTTATTACATTTCAAGAAATGTAAAGGTCCAACGGAGAGAGCATCCTTTGCTTAAACGTAATAGCCTGACTGCATGAATAAGCAGCGCACCTTAAAGTGCTTTACAAGACTGCAGAAGCGATGTCAGAAACAAGAGCACTTATATAATGTGAATAATCTCTGGTGTTCTGTAGGTGAGCATGTTCCCGTTTCTTGACGCAAACGGAGACAGCAGCAGCAGGGGTCGTGCGGCATCGACGCGGCTCACGCTCCCGGGGAAGCGCTTCCTGCTTGCGCTGCCAACAGCTCTCAAACCTCCCCTTAGCTTATTAATAAAGACACTTGGCAACCGGCATCCGAGCCGAAGCATCTGCCCGTTCTGAACGCGGGGACCCGACGTCAGAATATATCACTCTTATATGCTAAATGACCTTGGGCTGCCCACATACATACAGCCATATCTAATGCACGCTCTCCGAGGCATCTTGAAGAGGGAAAACAAACTGCAAATCAATTCTGAATTTCACCACAAGGTTTCCTGGTGGCCATTATAAAGCAATGTCACCTTCAGAGGGAATACAGATGGCTATTGCTGTACTGTCGATATTTTGAGAGCCTTTACTCACCTGCTTGGCTTGCAGATTACGGAATTGTTTTCCTGATGGGACCAAAGCTATAACCAGACTCACAAATACATGGTCTGTATTGCCTATTGAGAAGCATGGGACAGTAATGGGCATCAGTTTGTGGCCATTGATCCCTTTCCACCACCCAGCATCGACCCTCCACCACAGCATCCTGCGAGGATATCGGGTCTCTTTCTTCCTCTCCGCAGAGCCAAGGTTACAGCGACTAGATTCTCATTCCAGGAGGAACCTAAGCCAGTTTATCCGTTTGTTTGTTTTGCTGGAAATCTCTTGTCTGTTCGTGAGGGTAAAGGCCGCCTCTTCTCTAAAACATTCCCAGACCCCAGCTTTACAGCTCTCTTGGCCGAGTTTCAGTGGGAGATTGGGAGAAAGCTTTGTTTGGATATCTGCGAGTGTAAGAATATAAAGCTCCAGCAATATAGGAGGATTTTTAGCCTGTTTTTCTTGTAGAACCTTTCTATACGGCACCACACAACCAGTATTGTGGAAATCTGTTCAAAGAAAGCCAACGATGTCTCACAATAAATGTGAAAAGTTGTATATACTTTGTATTCACGTATAGGAAAATAAAATATACTTAAAAAATAATGTCAATTTTATGTCAATTAAAAAATAAGTGCAGGACATATAGGGGAAGATATTAAATAAATAGTTTATCTCTGCAGTTTTATCATTTATGAGCAGAAACTTAATGGAAAGAAAATGTTAACTTAACATTTTCTAAACGTTAAATGAAATGAAATACAGCTTCTTCTTACAGAGCTGTAATTATGTATAAATCATGATCCAGTTACAAAGCATTAAAAAGGAAAGGAAAGGAATTAAATAGAGGATAAAAGAACTGGAATTTTAAATGATTATGCAAATATAAGTAAATAATATATACATATAGGTACTGTTAGGCTTAATCATAAACTCTGATATATGTATCATAAGACATTATCCAATTTCAAAACATGAAAAAAAGAAAAGAAGAGAAGAAAAGAAAATGCAGCCAATTAAGTGAAAAATGAAAATGAATAAATAAATAAATAATAAAGAAAAAATAAAGAAAGAAAAGAAAAGAAAATGCAGCCATTTAAGTGGAAAATTTTTTTTTATATATAAATAAATAAATAATGAGGTTTTATCTACAGTTCTGTCATTACAGGAACTAGAAAGAAAAGAAAAGAAGAAAAAGAAAAGAAAATACAGCCAATTAAGTGGCAGAAAAGAAAGAAAGAAAGAAAGAAAGAAAGAAAGAAAGAAAGAAAGAAAGAAAGAAAGAAAGAAAGAAAGAAAGAAAGGAAAAAAGGAAATGCAGTCAATTAAGTGGGAAAAAGTGGGATTTTTTTTTTTTTTACAAATAAATAAATAAATAAATAAAGGTGTTCTATCTCCAGTCCTGTATTTACATGAACTAGAAACAAAAGAAAAGAAAAGAAAATATTTTTTTATAAATAAATACATAATAAATACATAAATACACAAAAACCAGGTTCTATCTACAGTCACGTCATTACAGGAATTTTTAAATGAGTAAATACAGTTTTCTTCTCTAGATCTGCCATTTATGCACAGAAATCCAACATATAAAATAGTCTGACTTGTTGATTATGGCACTTTCTGAAAAGTCACCTTAAGTTCATAAGATACACATTTTTATCAGTTCATCATGCTGTTATTCTGCATGCAGTCCATATTGTGGAGTTCCTTCCTACTGCAGCTTTTGCAAATAAACACAGAGGCGGTGAATGTTATGAAGCTAATTTAAAATCTGCCTTGAACAGCAGCTCTTCAATTACAGTGTCTGTGTGATTGACAGGGTGATCGTCCTCCCTGTTCTGAGTGAGGAGACCCCTCTGGGAGCAAGAACTTATATAAAGAAGAGACTCGCGCCTGATAGGCTGTCTCTTCATCAGACAAGGCTAGACAGAGAGAAGTGTGTCTCATTTAAATGAGTATGGTGTGCATAGTTGAGGAGAACACAATTGAGAGCAGCTCAGCTTATATGTCCTTCACAGGGAATGAATTCGATTCATAATTTTCTTATATAAACACTCAACCATTTGATATACACTGTTCAAAAGTTTGGAGTCTTTTACTAATACCTTTTATATATATACAGTACTGTGCAAAAGTCTTAGGCCACTAGTATTTTCATCAGCTAAAAAATGGTTTAAAGTCAGTTAAAGTCCGTCTTTTGCTGTATTGTGTCAGTAGGAAATATCAGATTACATTTCAAAACATTTTTTTTGCCATTAATCGTAATAATCCAGTGAGATTTTTGTTTGCACAAGGAGTCTGACAACAGCGAGTGCTCTGCACAAAGATCTGATCTCATCATCATCCAGTCTGTTTGGAATGACATGAAGAAACAGAACAAACTCAGACTAAATCCAGAAGAACTGTGACAAAGTCTCCAGGATGTTTCAAGAAACCTACCTGCAAAGCTGCAGCACTGTTAAAAGTTTTAGGCACTTGTGTAAAAATGCTGTAAAATGAGGATGCTGTCATAAATAGATTTTC
>JAHKKF010514008.1:0-12841 GCA_019740295.1 Labeo calbasu | reverse complement strand
GTCTTCTCTTGATTGTAGACTTTGACAGTGACACGCCTACCTACTGGAGAGTGTTTTTACTTGGATTTCTTTTGTTTTTGAAACCTAACAAATTCTGTTTTACTTGCATGCAGAGTTTTTTAGACCACAAGATGTGGGTTCAGAGCAACAGCTTCCAAATACAAATGGCACACTTAGAATCAACTCTAAAACCTTTACCTGCTTAATTGATGTTGAAAAAATGAAGAATTAGCCCACAACTCTCCATGAAACAGCTTATGGTCCCTTGAAAAGGGGGAGGTACATATTAAAGAGCTGTAATTCCTTGAAGTCCACTTCCAAAATAAAGATTCACCTGTAATGTACTCACCCCCTTGTCATACAAAATGTTCATGTCCTTCTTTCTTCAGTCGTAAAGAAATTGTTTTTTGAGGAAAACTTTTCAGCATTTTTCTCCCTATAGTGGACTTATGTGGTGCCCCGATTTTGAACTTCCAAAATGCAGTTTAAATGCGGCTTCAAACAATCCTAAATATGATTCTAAAGCAGAGAAAGAAGGGTCTTATCTAGCGAAACGATCGGTCATTTTCATAAAAATAATACAATTTAATGTCAAACGCTCGTCTTGTTTTACTCTGCCTGGACTGTTTTTTTTTTACGGTTTATGACAGTTAGGGTATGTCGAAAAACTCCCATCTCATGTTCTCCCTCAACTTCAAAGTCGTCTTATGTCGCTGTTTTACCTTTTTTGTTATGAGTGTTTGATCTTCTTTGCATGTTCACTTTGCAAAGACTGTGTCGGTACTTCTGCAGCAATGTAAGGATGATTTTAAGATGATTTTTGAAGTTGAGGGAGAAAATATGATTGGAGTTTTTCGACATACCCCAACTGTCTTGAGCCAGAATACACAGAGTTCAGGCAGAGTAAGACAACAGGAACGTTTGAGATTAAAAAGTATTTAAATAGTATTTTTTTAATGAAAATAACTGATCGTTTCGCTAGATAAGACCCTTCTTCCTCAGCTGGGATCGTTTACAACTTCATTTGGTTTGAAGCTGCATTTAAACTGCATTTTGAAAGTTCAAAATCGGGGCACTATATCAGTCCATTATATGGAGAAAAATGCTGAAATGTTTTCCTCAAAAAACATAATTTCTTTACGACTGAAGAAAGGACATCTTGGATGATAAAGGGGGTGAGTACATTATATGTGAATCTTTGTTTTGGAAGTGAACTTCTCCTTTAACCTTTCCTCCAGTTTTGATGAGAATACCCTTAAATTAAAGCTCAGAGTGCTTATTTTAGTAAACTATATTTATGTTATATTATGCCATACAAGTCTTACCAGGGGTTATCTTTAATATGCCTGCTATCTGTTAGCATTACCAATCACCTCAGTGACAAATAACCCAGAATATTCCTTCAAGAGCTCAGTCACAGACCGATATTTCAACTAGTTCTTGTGCTGGTGTGGCTATCAGCTAGAGAGTGAGAGAGTGGCTGAAGGACTAAACCATCACGACTGATAACCATGTTGGCGAACACTCAAAGATAAAGATAGAAGGACGGAGAGTTTGATTTGATTAAGCTCGCAGACACTCTGGATTTACTGCTAACCTCTGAAAACACGCATATGTGGACGCCCTCACATACACGCAGAGAGAGTAAAGCAGCTCTTCAGAGAATTTTAATGGTTATAGTACATCCCCGTGGGCGCTTCCAAGACAGACGAAGATTAGAGAGAGGACAAGTGTGACACATTAGAGTAAGAGAAAAGCAGAGCCGAGGAAGACAGACGCTTAAGACCAACAGACAAAGAAACAGTACGAAAGGAAAGGGAGTTTGGGAGTGTTCATCAATGTTAGGGTTTTGTCATAATGGTGAAATACAGATTCAATTTTGTGAACAATTTAGGATGGTAGGAGCTTCTCTATTTTGAGTTCTCATATATCACTTCATTTGCTTTTTAGTGAATAGTTTAATGCCCTGTATGATGCACTTTTCTAACTCATAATGCACTCTGATTTATAGTGTGCACCAAGTGTACACTTACTAATGCAACATTGCATTAGCCAAGATTATACTAGTGCTAATGAGTTATGGATTTTCCCCCCTCATTGACTAACCTTAATGCTAAGAGTTTTATCTTTCTTCACTGACTATTTAACAGTTGAATTGGAAATGATAATTTGGTGGATGATATTCAGGATATTCAGGTATCTGTAGGTCTAATCAACGGTAATTATGATTTTATATTTATACATAAGTGGATCATGTCTCTTCAATGGGAAAGTTTCAAATTCAAGTGTTTAGTAAGTAGATCTCATCTCATAATCACTTTAAAGGAGAAGTCCACTTCCAAAACAAAGATTCACATATAATGTACTCACCCCCTCGTCATCCAAGATGTTCATGTCTTTCTTTCTTCAGTCGTAAAGACGTTGTTTTTTGAGGAAAACATTTCAGCATTTTTGTCCATATAATGGACTGATATGGTGCCCCGATTCTGAACTTCCACAATGCAGTTTAAATGCGGCTTCAAACGATCCCAAATGCGGTTGTAAACGATCCAAGCCAAGGAAGAAGGGTCTTATCTAGTGAAACGATCGGTTATTTTCATTAAAAAAATACAATTTAAATACTTTTTTAATCTCAAATGCTCACCTTGTCTTGCTCTCCCTAAACTCTGTGTATTCTGGCTCAAGACAGTTAGGGTATGTTGAAAAACTCCAGTCGTATTTTCTCCCTCAACTTCAAAAATCATTTCAAAATCATCCTACATCGTTGCAGAAGTACCGACCCAGTCTTTACAAAGTGAACATGCAAAGAAGATCAAACACCCTTTACAAAAAAGGTAAAACGGTGATATAGGATGATTTTGAAGTTGAGGGAGAACATGAGATGGGAGTTTTCGACATACCCTAACTGTCACGAACCTGTCATGAGCATTTGGCATTAAAAACTATATAAATTGTATTATTTTTATTAAAATAACCGATCGTTATGCTAGATAAGACCCTTCTTTCTCGGCTGGGATTGTTTACAACCGCATTTGGGATCGTTTGAAGCCACATTTAAACTGCATTTTGGAAGTTCAGAATCGGGCACCATATCAGTCCATTATATGGAGAAAAATCCTGAAATGTTTTCATCAAAACCATAATTTCTTTACAACTGAAGAAATAAAGACATGAACATCTTGGATGACAAGGGGGTGAGTAAATTATTTGTAAATTGTTGTTCTAGAGGTGGACTTATATGTGTATATGTGTATATATATTTATATTTCAATACAGTGTAAAACAATAAATTGAATAATCTACAATTCAGTATTGGAAATCATTATGAATATTTATATTTAACATGATATGCAAATACATACATATATAAAACACACATACAGCACATTATATCATACCATTTACAACTACATATATGTTTTTCATCATTATTTGAGTAATTCAATATGTGACCCTGGACCACAAAACTAGTCAAGTAGCAATAGCCAACAATACATGGTATGGGTCAAAATGACAGATTTTATGCCAAAAATCATTAGGATATTAAGTAAAGACCATGCTCCATGAAGATATTTTGTACATTTTCTACCATAAATATATCAAAACTTAATTTTTGAGTTGTAATATGCATGACTTCATTTGGACAACTTTAAAGGCGATTTTCTTAATATTTGGATTTTTTTTGCACCCTCAGATTCCAGATTTTTAAATAGTTGTATCTCGGCCGAATATTGTCCTATCCTAACAAACCATACATCAATGGAAAGCTTATGTATTCAGCTTTCATAAATCTAATATGTATAAATTGGCCCTTATGACTGGTTTTGTGGCCCAGGGTCACACATATGTAAATGCTATTTTTATCACCATACCATTTACATCAGCGTCCCCTTCACATTTTCTTAACCCTTTCCACCATATTGTGCAGTATGTAGCATTCGCTATATAAGGACTAATCCATGAGTGAGTGATTTCAGACACAGCAGCACATTCTGATCACACAGAGCAAATAGAAGTTGAGATAGGCTGCTTTCTGAATCAAATGAACACTGGATCACATGGGTATGCAAAGTTACCACTAATCTTATCAAAACTTGCTGACCCTGGTGTTTCCGCTATCTCCTCAGACATGGCGCTCTGTAATTCTCATTTGAGCAGAGGTTGGCTGCTCTGGCGTAGGGCGGTGGTGTCTTCAAATGTCAGACTGTCCTCATTAAGACATTCCCAAGTCTAGCGCGGCGACTTTTCTCTTTTAGCGCCGTAGTGTGGAAGTGCAGTTCTACGTGTCAGGCCTTCCAGCTGAGGCAACTGAATCACTGGGACATTTTATTAATGCCTCAACACTCTGCTCTTTATGTCCCATATCTGCAGTTATTGGAGATTTTAGTGAGCCGTGGCTCTGGGTTTTTGAGTCAGTCTTTGTGTTGTTGCTACAATGTGATTGTAAACTAATGTCTGTGAGAAGCTCTTACAGAAGATCTCAAAAAGATAGTAAAATGGGTCCCATTTGTGTCCTTCATATTTGTGTAGTAAAATGACTTAAAATACCTGATGTCAACTTTTGTTTTGTATTATATACATGATTTTATAAATTTCTAATACACGTTATTTTATCAGTAAACAAAATATACAGTTGTAAATGAATTATTTTATTGCTAATCTGCTGATTTTCTGCTACATTTATTATTATTAAAAGTTTATTTTTATTATCAATGTTAAAAACAGTTGTGCTGCTTCATACTTTTTTCAGGATTCTTTGAATTGAATACTCAAAAGAACAGCATTTATTTATAATAGAATTTGAATGTAACAATATAACAGTCTTTACCTGTCACTTTTGATTAATTTATTGTATTCATTTATTTGTAAAAAATCTTACTTAAATCTGAACTTTTGAATCATAGCGTGTTTTTCATGATAATATGTTATAAAATATAGGCCTAAAATATTATATAATCAAATATTAAATAAAATTAAATAAAATATTACTAACATAATATATATAATATATATATTAGGGATGTGTCAGTACAGTTAGTCCACGGTTTTTTAACCACGGTTTTCAGTTCGGTTCTGATATCTTGCCACTTCAGTGTGTTTTTTTTGCAACAAATTAACAAAATACTTCCGTAAACCTCTGTACACTGGAAAAAGCGTGGTTTAGTATATGTCTGCTTAATTTTTCTTTTGAAAGAGATATTATTTTTTTGATTTTTACACAAAATACAATGGGTTTCACTCAAACTGGACGCCAGAGGGAGCCCTTGTGCAGAAAATCCACATATGCGTCAAAGAAGTAGCACTGATTACGTTCCATTCCAGCTTCTCTAATATGGATAAAGGCATTGCTATTGCTGTAACTGAATAAAAACAAGATATAACGTTAAACGTTTTGAATGATGAAATGTAAGGACAATAAACACTCGTCTGCAATAATATATGGTTTATCTGTGTTCTTCAAGCCATCTCATGTGTTTTCATAAGCCATTGCTAATCAGCGTACATGGAATATGAGTATAGAATTTATTGTCTGCCTCATTCTGTGACAAGAATCCACATCAGATCACATAAGGAAGTTATTTCAAACACTCGACTGATGTTGTGAATTAAAAACAAGGAAAACAAGGTGGCGTTTCCTCATTTCAGCACGTGAAATCGCGGGCACACATACAGCAAATTCCAAGAGAAAGAAAACCATGAAGTTTTTTTTAATGCAAAACCGCAACTCACAAGCGCATATTAAACACTGTGGATGTCGTACCGAACTGTTCGATATTATATTGAGAATTGTGACATCCCTAATATATATATATATATATATGTATAAGTCTTATTCATTTAGCTTGAGTGTAGATGGACATAATTCAATTTATTGTTAAAATTATACAAAAATGTGTTTCATAAACCTCCCTATCCAACTGGAAAAAGGCACCTGTTTCATAGATTGACCCAAATGCTTAAATCATCTCTTTTGGCCTTTTTTTGGTTTAGAAAGTGGAAAGATGACAGGAAATTATGCAAATTAAAGTCTCCCACATGAACACAACTCAATTTGCAGGACACATGTGCACTGACTGCTATGCCACAAATTGCCTCTTTCTCTGTAAAGGAGATTTGTTCTGATATGTTAATAATTTTAATTAATACAAAGGGATTTGAACTTATTTTTATTTTCATGCAATGTTTTCAAGTTTAGTCCATGGCCATTTGTCTGAAAGTTTAGACCGTGAACAAAATTAATTTGTTGTCAGGCAGAACATTGCTGCTAGGTAGCGTTTAGGCAACTCAGAGCTGGCAAATACACAGAGCGTTCGCCTGAAGGAAATAGAGTTGTTATACTATTTTTCTAAGCCAAAAATATGTGCAGTTGTGCATTTTGAACCTCAAGGTGATGGCAAGCGGATTCTGGTACTGTGGTCCAACTAATCGTCCTGGCAGGAAGATATAAATCAAAGTACTCAAGAGAAACGTGGTTTTACTCTTAAATACAGGCTACTATATTTCAACAGAAAATATCCGGGAATTCTGCCATTTTCAGTTGTGGAAATTAAATCGTGAAGTAACAAAATTTCTTACACAAAGAGATTCTTCTGACACGGATGAGAAGTTGTAAGGGTCTCTACAGGGCAAGTATTATTTCCGTTGAGGAGCTTTGCAGAAAGAGCTAGTAATGAGGATGTGCTTCAGATTACACAATATAATTGGCTAAAAAAAAACTGTGCTGTACGTGTCCCCATGACTTACTTCTGTTATAATTAACAGCATACTGAACTCTGTCACTTAATTTGATAGATTCATGTTTCATGTATACTGTAATGCCAACACTCAAATTCAGGCAATTTATGTCTCTATTGTTCACAATTACATTGCATAGGGTTACATAGTATATATTTTTAATAACCTAAATTAGCTTTTATTAGAAAAGTCTTTTTTCTATATAGTGAAAAAAAAAATGTTTTGTAACATTTCAATATTTTTGTTCTAGTATCATAATTAATATAATATAATAATTAATAATGAAATTGAAAATGAATAAATAAACTATCTGAAAATCTGGAATCTGAGGGTTTAAAAAAATCAAAATATTGAGAAAATTGCCTTTAAAGTTGTCCTAATAAAGTTCTTAGCAATGCATATTTCTAATCAAAAATTAAGTTTTGATATATTTACGGTAGGAAATTTACAAAATATCTTCATGGAGCCTGATCTTTGATCACAGGAATAAATTTTTAAATATATTCGAATAGAAAGCAGTTATTTTTTAAAATAAAACTATTTCACAATATTAATGCTTTTGCTGTATTTTGGATCAAATAAATGCAGGCTTGGTGAGCAGAAGAGACTTCTTTATAGAACAATAAAAAATCGTACTGTTCAAAAGCTTTTGACTGGTAGTGTGTGTATAGGGCCCTATGATTTCCACAATGCGGAAAACACGGACGGAATCACAGAATTCAGTCATGAAAACGGACTTTACTGAATAAGTTTGAATGAATTAATCAAAAGTAGGTCATTACACTTAAATCAAACCGCAACGTGGACTAGTATCTGTAAATGTTACGCCGCAAAAATACCATTTAAATGTGAATCCTGCATGTTCTGCTTGTCTCTGTTTTAATGAATAGAGCAGACAAGCGGTTTTGTTTGCTACACACACTGAAGCGCGCGTGACGATCGCGGTGATTTCAGCATCTGTTGTCTCGCTAAATGAGGACATAAATACATGAACAATATCTGCTGAGAGTCACTTCATGAGCATTTGACCGTTCCAAGTTAGGAAAACTAGCGTTACATCATATACACACAGAAAGTCCGGTTTAACTTGAAGACATTGTGCCAGATATATATTACTACTATTACTACTACTACTAAAATGAATCAAACATTATCTTTAGGGTATAATCACACAACATTTCTTCCATGTTTTAATTTTAATAGTAAATTCCCCTTTGTTTGCTAAAAAAAAGTTTGCTTAATTTTTTTTAGTAATTAAAAGATAAATGAAATTAATGTTTTATGCCTTCATTTGATAACCAGAACATTTTATATTTCAACATTTAACTTTCAAAATTGAATAAATTAAGTATGCATTCAAATAATTCGACATGCTAAAACACAGAATTTTTATAACAATAAAACATGGTGAGAAAAAATAAAACATTTTATAGCGCCCTAAACATGTCATTTTTGTTAAACTTTTATTAAATTGCTGTGAAATTGTATAAGTTTCATGATTTTAATTAATTAAACATGCTCCTTGATTAATAAAATTAATTTCATATGGCCCTATGTTTACTATATATATATATATATTACAAGTATTTAAAGATTTAAGAATTACAACTATACATATTTGAATTCCATAAGGTGCTATGATGAAGTTGAAAAATGTTTAATTGCTTTAGGGTTGGAATTTATTACTGTAAGTTTACCTTTGAGATTTGTGGTAGATAAAGAATAAGAAAATATGAAACTCAGTAACTTTTTTAAAATTGTATGATTAAGAACAGATTCTGACATTTCATGGGCCAATTGTTGTGGAGCAGGAAAGAAGAGGAGGAAAAAGAAACAAAGAGAGAAACAAAAAACACTTGAAGAGGATGATGCCGACAAAGCCACAATATGACTTAACGTAGGGTATTCTTGAGGCTTCAGGGTATGTGGCTGAAGGAAGATTGGCGGTGTTCTATGATAATTTTGATTGTCCCCTGTAACGCACACATACACAACGTGTAGCTGTGACTCACTAGATCCGCATTAGCTCTGGGCTAATCCTCTGTGTGCAGGGGACCAGGGGACCGAGGCGGAGGAGCAGATTTCACTCTGAGGGTGGATATGCTCTCAAACCAGTCATTTCCAATTAGACATGTCTTAGGCTCTTTTGCAGTCTCGTTCTCTTTCTCTTTCTTTCTCCCTTTTGACAAAAGACGTTTGCACCTTTTCTTCAACCTGAGCTGCAAAAATATGAGCTTTTTAAAGGTAATCTGTGTATTTATTCAGAAAATATGATTCCTTTCCCAGCTTAATATGCTGAGACATCTATAAGTAAGCCATCTGAAGTTTGATTCCCTTGAATGGATGCTGAAATACTTCAACTATAAAGCATATTTGGCCAGTTTGATCAACCTTAATTCATCAGGCTGACTAATCACAAATGAATCGAGTTTGAAGTGTCTATAAGTGTTTGCAAGTAGACTTAATGTGGACTTTTAACCTTTGCAATTATTTTCGTTTTTATTAGTTTTTAACAAAACATTACTTTGAGTGTTTAGATGAGCGATTAATCCTCTATTTAATATTCATGTTACTGGAAGGCATTTCAGATATCTAAAAGAAAACACTCAAAATGTAAATTTGAATGGGAGGGTCTTTGCTGAAACTAAAGTGCTTGAAAATATTTCACAACATTTATTAAGTGCAGCAGATGAGAGATATAATTTTTTAACATTTTCAAGAAATTTAATGCTGACTGCGACGTATCAATATCTAATGGGACATTTCATGCAATGTTTCAAGTAAAATACACAAAATTCTGTTTTTGGAAATTTACAGTGAAAAACTGTGAACTCTTATTCTCAGAAATAACCATCAAATGTGAGCTGTTTTTTCTTAGGGTTTTTGTTGTTCTATGTTTTATGTTACATCAAATGTTGAATTAATGTTTATTGCATTATTTTAGTCTTTAGTAATGGTGTTTGTATTTGTGACACTGCATTTTCTATAGATTAAATGGGGATCATTGCAACACTATGTTACAGTGTGCCACGCTATATTAAACTATGCTGTTCTGTGACATTAGTGATGTAATTTACGCTATTTACGTTTATGAGTTTTAATGAGAAGCCACGAGAAGCAGGTGAATGAAGACGGACAGCCAATGTTTAATATTCAGAAATAATTATTTTAAGAAATGGAAAGCATTTTGCATTATTGCAGTGTGTTCATTGTCAAACTGTCTTGTCAAAACATTAGATTATTTTTCATTCTTAAAAAAACACTATTCTTTTATTTGAAAAAGTTAATAATTTTGTTTTATTGACAAAGTATTTTAGTTTGTCTTGTAGATTTTTTTTTATTAAATAAAATAACATTTTAAGCTGTCATATGTTCATGTTACAACATGCCCCTCATATGTTACAATGTACCCCACCTATGGGGCATGTTGTCAAATTTCACTTCCATTCTTTTGAGGTAAAAGGAGGAAAACGTATGCACTGTAATTATGAAACAAAGTGACATATTTGTACTAGACGTGTGAAATTAATGTGGATAAAAAAAACATATTCTGAACCCCACTTGGATTTACACAATCTAACAAATTCAAAAAGGGTTAGGTTGTGCCTCGCACTCCCCTGTTTGAGTTTTTTTTTTGTTTGTTTTACCGTCTGCGATTTTTATGGTTGTCAGTGCATTAACAAAATACAAAACATATTTTACAACTACAGCAGGTTTGTATATTAACATATCATTTAATAAAATGTAAGTTTTTACTCCAGACCTTTCCCAAACATTTTTTTTATTGTAAAACATAAAATGTTGCTTTACGGAAAATTTGTGGCAACCCAGCTGCCATTGTTTTACAGTAAATCATAGATCAATAACAGCATGACTTAAACATAACATAACTCACCAACCGCAAGAAATACGTTACAGATGCAGAACATCCTGTGCTTACGTCACATGTACATCTTATATGTCCCATCTCTACTTGGCCATCAAATGCTACTGTCATATAATGATTTCCAGCACTCTCAGCTGGATGGTGGAGTCCTCTGTTGTTCTTCAGGGAGGAGAACAATGGCCCGCTCCCAGCTCTCCTCCGTGGGAGGTTATGGAGATCTGAGCCCTGCTGGGGGGAAAATGGCTTTGTATTCCAGAAGTTTACATGACATCTGCTTGACACCTGTTGCCAGGATGAGGAAAGTGTGACTTTCTTGTCATGTACACCATATAATATAATAATAATAATAATAATAAAAATGAAATTTACAGTAAAAATTGCATTTGGTTTGCCAGAACTTTTCTGTAAAAATACAGTAGCAGCATTTTAAGACTCACAGACTGACCTGAAATAAAAACATTATGTTCCATTAACTGATTTAATGTTAATATACCAACCTACTGAGGCACTAAAATCTGTTTTGTATCCTAATAATACACTGACAGCCACCAAAAAACACAGGTGGTTGTAAGAAACAATATGATGAATCAAAGCTTCTCACAAGTAGCTTTTCCACAAGCTGAGGTATATGCTAATATGTATAAGGTGCAATACAAAACCCCATCATGGCAGAATAATTTAATTAACAATAACTAGAAAAAGGTAACACTTTAGTGTAGGGACCGATTCTCACTATTAACTAGTTGCTTATTAACATGCATATTACTAGCATACTGTCTGATTGTTACTTATAAAGCACATATTAATTCCTTATTCTGCATGACCATATTTTAAATCCCTGAATCTGACCCAGACCTAAACTTAACAACTACCCACTAACTATTAAGAAGCAGCAAATTAGGAGTTTATTGATGCAAAAGTCATTGTTAGTGGTTAGTTAATAGTGAGAACTGGTCCCCAAATTAAAGTGTGACCAAAGAAGTTATTTCAGTGAAAAGCCATCAAATGTAATTTTTGTTTGCAAATTTTGATGACTTGTTCTTGTTCATTTTTAAAAACTATAAATGTAACTGCATGTCCTGATAGATTTATAACAGTTTTTACCATATGTGACCCTGGACCACAAAACCAGTCTTATATTTGTAGCAATAGCCAAAAATACATAATATGGGTCAAAATGATACATTTTTCTTTTATGCCAAAAATCATTAGGGTTTTAATTAAAGATCATGTTCCATGAAGATACTTTGTAAATTTCCTACCGTAAATATATAATTTTTTATTAGTAATATGCATTGCTAAGAACTTCATTTTGACAACTTTAAAGGCGAAGTTCTCAATATTTAGATTTTTTTTTTGCACCCTCAGATTTCAGATTTTTAAGTAGTCGTATATCGGCCAAATATTGTCCAATCCTAACAAACCATACATCAATGGAAAGCTTTCAGATGATGTATAATATCTCAATTTCAAAGAATTTACCCTTATGCCTGGTTTTGTGGTCTAGGGTCACATATTAGCCAATTAACAGTTTTTACTGTAGTATTTTCATTGTGTTTTAATGTTAAAATTACAATAATTTTAAACCGTTTAGGATGCACAACAATGCAATCAATGAATCTCTATCACCAGCAGGTTTATTTGCTTTGTGTTGCTCCAAATGGATTGGATAAAAGTGCATCCTAAAAGGCCATTTATTACCCTAGTTAGAATGCATAATACTCCTCAGTTGTTCTTTTTGCTTTACTTGTGGTCAGCAGGCTTATTTCAATATGATAGAAAAAAAGGAAACTCAGAGTTTAAATAATAGACCGATTGAAAGAAGCAAATAAGTATCAAAGGGCATGTCTGAGATCAAGGTCCTACTACGACCCTAATTAATATCTGAGAACGCAGAGTGCAAGTGTGCCAAATTTCTGGTCAAATATAATATCTCAGTGCTTTTGCGGCCTACTGGAGGATCGTAATTACTTTTTGCCAGCGGCACAGCAGAAGCTCCTACACAATGGAAACTGAGCAACAGCAGGGACTGTAATTTACATCAAGCCAGCAGATAACTACCAGGGAGTTTGTCATTTGGATGACAAACTCTCTGGTACTTATGTTTGGTGACTACCGGAAAGTGTATATACACTACCGTTCAAAAGTTTGGGGTCAGTAAGACTTGTAATAGTCTTTAAAGAAGTCTCTTATGCTCATCAAGGCTGCATTTATTTGATT
>JAHKKF010514005.1:27689-41527 GCA_019740295.1 Labeo calbasu | reverse complement strand
GGAAGAACCAAATTTTATTTATAGCAAAGGAAAACCAGTCTCCTCTTAGCTTATATTGAAATCCTCCAACATTTTTCTTTATAAATCCTCATTTTGTACTTCTAATTCACGACCGGCATTTTGTTTTACTCTCTCCACTGTGCTTCCGCGTTTATCACTTCTCACAAGAGCTTATACGGTACGCATATGCCCGACGTCATTCGCTGGACAGCCACTCTCTCGTAAATGCGTGTACAGCTATATAGCAAATATAGATATTTTTCTTAAATGCATCACTTTGCTCCCAAAAGCCTTGTACTTTTATGATGGATAGATGCACTTTTTTGGGCTTCAAAATCTCAATACCCATTCACTGCCATTATAAACCTTAAAAGAGCCAGGACATTTTTTCTTTATTGTAACTCCAAATGTATTCATCTGAAAAAAGAAAATCATATACACCTAGGATAGTGTGAGGGTGAGTAAATCATGGGTTAATTTTCATTTTTAAAGCTTCACATTACTACTACTTTTAGGATGATTGTTGATCGCTTTGAATAAATCTTAGTAATTTATTAAGCTGGCGAATGTTCTTTTAGAATGTTCATTTAAAACACTCTAGCATTACCTGATTTAAATGATTTTGCATCAGTAATGTGATGTCATTAGTGACTGCTGTAAGCAGGTATTGCTGTAGTATTACCTCATTAAACGCATGCCTGAATCAAACGGCAGACTTGCAAAACACTTATGTGTGACTCACCAAGAAACGTTTGATTTATCGAATAAGATGGTTGATGACATCTAGGGCTTTAAATGTTTTATATTACGGGATATTCCTAAAAATCAGCACGCTGCCACAGCTGCTTCCGAAAATCAATTTATTAAAATCAACACAAGGAAACATGTTGATTTTAATAAATTGATTTTGGGGAGCAGCAGTGACAGCGTACTGATTTTTGTTTATTGATAGTGAAGTGTTTCATGTGATCGAGCACCTGCCTGAAGTTTTTGGATGTGCGCATATTACATCTTCTTCGAATTTAATGTTCATATTCTTATAGTCATTAATCTAAATGCATGTAAATGCATTGCAGCATTCAGCCTGGAATGATTTCTGAGTCCTGGCCTTGTACTGAGAGCAGCCCAGGACTGTGAATGAGCAAACAGAGCCTGTTCCATATTTTTATGTGCCGTTTATTTAGGGCTGTCAACAGTCTGTCATTCTGACAACCGCATTCAAGGGAGGAAGAATAAATTCAATGAGTGAAATGCCTGAAAAGATTCAATGTTTGTGGAAGTAACCGTGTCAAAGACTCACTTTGATCCTATTTGTTTGTGTGGGTGTGACCGTGTTGAGTTTTTGTACAATTATAAAAACGCTATTATTTTTGGACTTTTTAACATGATGATTTCTGTCGGAGCAAATGACACTTGACAATTCTTACAATGCTGAACAGCAGATGTTGAGAGGTTTTTTCTTTTTTATGATTTCCAGCAAAAATTTATCAGTGCATCCACTTAAGTGTGTCTTTGAAGTCATCATTTACAAACCCACAAAACATCTCTGAAAGAACAAAAATTGTGTACCATTGGATTTTTTTTCTGGACAAATGATACAAATAAAATTGAGAAATAATACAGCTTAATTAAAAAAGTTAAATTCTAAAAGCACTAAAATAAGTTTAATTTATACATAGAAAGAAATAATAATAAATTATGAATAAATAATAAATATAAAAAATGTATTAATATCAAAAAATCTTACGAAAAAATCTTAATCTCCAACATACTTTAATATACATTTTTCTTAATCAATTAAATCAATTAATCAATAATCAATGTAAAATGTAATTGCATTATATTATATCAGGTAAATTAATAAAATGAATTACAGTTTATTTTGTGTATCCATATTTGCTAAGAATAGCTCACAAATATTTTTTAAGCAGTTTTTTTCACTTTTTTTAAAAGTTTAATTTGCACAAACCCAATAAACTGATAGCGCTAGTTAAAGTCAATTATTAATATTATTTATATTTAATACAAGTGAAAGCAGAACTGTGCCATCGTTTTTATACTGAATAACAAGGATATCGTAATGGAAAATATGAAAATTTATTCACCAAATTCAACAGGCTGCTGAAAGTAGGCACACGTCGTTGTCTCTGTGTTTTCTCTCGTCTCTCATGAGGAGAAATCTCAGTCTGATTTATCCTGTCTGAAACAGACAGTGACACTTATATCATCTGTCTTATTGCTACGGTCCCTGCAGGAGCAGAAACATAAACACAGCAAGGCAGGAGACGGCTGTATACACCTCTGCCTGCGGTGAACAGCACTGTCAGCTTCAGGAAACGTTCTCGAGAAAACCTGTCTACGCTCTGGTGAGCTCGGCTCTCGAGGGAACGTCTCAAGGGCCTTTTAGGCTAATATTCATGGGTGACTGAAAATAGGACTTTTTTTTCAATAATAAACTTTTGGAAGTATAGGGAAAATTCGTAAAAGATCATCATCAGCTAGTTGTAGGTGACATGTTTATAGATTGAAGTAACCCCAGGTTGTGTGAAGCTGTTTATATGTGCTAAGACTCATTCTCATGAGAGTGTAGACAGCTTG
Organism: Labeo calbasu; assembly: GCA_019740295.1. Taxonomy (NCBI): domain Eukaryota; kingdom Metazoa; phylum Chordata; class Actinopteri; order Cypriniformes; family Cyprinidae; genus Labeo; species Labeo calbasu. The sequence goes on along the minus strand of JAHKKF010514005.1, from coordinate 38,929 downwards.
TACTTGAACTACAGGAGCTTCAGCTCTCATCTGGTACCCTTTACATATTTTCCATTCCAAGACTGAAGACTCATGACCTACTAGTGTCTTCTCGCTGCCCTATTAGTCAAACGTGGCGTTTCACATATAAATGACCTGTCCTTTAGCATTACCACAAGTTCAGTCACAGTGGATGGGAGGTCCTAAATTATTATCCAAATACCTAGACACAGTAGTGTTGTAATTGTTAACTGTGACATATCGTAAATGTCTGACTTTTTCCATGTTTAAATGCTACAATCGCGTCCCCAGTGCATCAACCAACCCAGAAACTTTATTTTGATAAGCCTTTTTCTGCAACCTTGTGAAAAAACAAGTGATTACTTGACGTGGTAAGTGGATCTTATTAGAATATTACCGCCCCTTAACCTGCACGTTTTCACCCACGGCGTCGCCACTTTGTTTTTGCAAGTGACGACGGTGTACCAGTTCTAACGCCATTGCCAAAAGTTTGAGTAAAACATGCTAACTGTACTGTCGTTGTCAGAAGTTTAAACTAACATGGTTTAAAACACATGATTTCAGCGCGATAGACATGATAATCAAAACCAAACTGATGTTTTTTATGGCAGAGTATCTGAGGTACGAGCTGTAAAGGCACAGTCCTATTCTGGAAAAGGGGGTGGGGAATATCAGCTCATTTGCATTTAAAGAGACTTGCATGAAAACAGCGTGTTTCTGCTTCCACTCAAAATAGGCATTTTTAAAATGATATAATAAATGATCTGTGGGGTATTTTGAGCTGAAATTTTACAGACACATTTGGGGTACACCTGAGACTTATATTACATATTGTAAAAAGGGGCATAGTAGGTCTCCTTTAACTAAAACAAAGTATTTTTATTGAAATAAAGGTGAAATCTAAAAATATATATGTATTAAATTATATATAAATATGGAATTACAAAACAAACAAACAAAAAAAAACTTAAAGGAGAAGTTCACTTCCAGAACAAAAATTGACTGATAATTTACTCACCCCCTTATCATCCAAGACGTTCATGTCTTTCTTTCTTCAGTCATAAAGAAAGTATTTTTTTAGGCAAACATTTCAGGATTTTTCTCTGTATAGTTGACTTCAATGGTTTGAACTTCCAAAATGCAGTTTAAATGCAGCTTCAAAGGACTCTACATGGATCTTATCTAGCGAAGGGTCTTATCTAGCGTATAATTTATCTTCCTTGGCTGGGATCGTTTAGAGCCCTTTAAAGCTGCATTTAAGCTGCATTTTGGAAGTTCAAACTCACAGGCACCATAGAAGTCCACTATATGGAGAACATTCCTGAATTTTTTCCTCAAAAAACATAATTTCTTTACAACTAAAGAAAGAAAGACATGAACATCTTGGATGACAAGGGGGTGAGTACATTATCTGTAAATTTTTGTTCTGGAAGTAACCTTCTCCTTTAATGTAAATAAAAATTAGAATTGTTTCCTCCGGGTAATCAACAATTTTAGTCCACTTCCAAAACAAATATTCGCATATATTGTATTCACCCCCTTGTCATTCAAGATGTTCGTGTCTTTCTTTCTGCAGTCGTAAAGAAATTATGTTTTTTGAGAAAAAAATTTCGGGATTTTTCTCCCTATAATGGACTGCTATGGTGCCCCGATTTTGAACTTCCAAAATGCAGTTTAAAGGCGGCTTCAAACAATCCCAAATGCAGTTGTAAACGATCCCAGCCGAGAAAGAAGGGTCTTATCTAGCGAAGCGATCGGTTATTTTAATAAAAATAATACAATTTATATACTTTTTAATGCCAAACGCTCATCTAAACATAATTTCTTTACGACTGAAGAAAGAAAGACATGAACATCTTGGATGACAAGGGGGTGAGTACATTACATGTAAATCTTTGTTTTGGAAGTGGACTTCTCCTTTAAGTGCTAACATTTCTTAAACTAAAAAAAAAATCTAAAAAACTAAACTAAAAAAATTAAAAAATACTATTATTGTATATAAATAATAGTACCACAACACTGCAGGACACAAGTGGACATTTGATTTGCCCTCATCGTTTTTCTACTAGTTTTTAAGCAGATTGGTGAACCAACATAACTAGTTTGAAGTCAGTTTAATTATTTATCAATATTGCTGTTTACAGAGACACACATATGAGCATTAGCATCATATTGGTAATTATTAAGGAGGCATATATTTGTTTTTAGTGGTGAATCAATTTAAGTCAATTTAAATAATCTTGCCTAATATGCATCAATGTTGCATTATGCCCCAAAATCATTTGTAGTCTCTATTGACAATGTCAGAACCAACTTTTAAGTTATTTTTTAGATTTAAGAAAGCTGAGACCCAGTTGAGAGTGTCTTCTTCACAAGGTGATTTATTTTCACCAAAATTGTCATTTGAACTTGGTTGAAGGTTTGTTGCATAATGATTTAAATGTGGATTTAATGTATTTTTACATACTTAAATTTAAAATGAAAATTAAATCATAATTTAGTAAATATTTCAATCCTCAGATTATACTGAATTCTTTATAACACATTTTTTTTTATCACATGCATGCAGCAGACAATGTAGGATAAAGTTTTCCTTTAGCCGCTGAGGTTTGGAGGAGGAATCTGATCGTAGATTAGCACTTACGGGCAGTATTACCCTGGAGCAGCAATCAGAATTCCCAATCAGCTTCTATATTCATATATTCACACATCATGCCCACCAGAAGAATGCTAAGCTTTTCCCAGCCTTACATGTGCTGTGCTTATGCCAGTTAACAAACAAGGAAGACTTCTGTGCCCTTTTCTCATCCATTACTGGAACATGCACATAAACAATAGCTGTTTTTGAACACAAGTGCATGGCAGAGCCCACTTTATGCATGTACTAATGCCTGAAGCCTCACCTGATGTGCCTGTTGTCTCATACAGGTCTCATGCATGATGTTTTAAAGATGATGCAGATGTATTTTTAACGTGTACTATAGCTAGCCTTTGTGTAAAGAAGTGTCACGGTTTTATAGACCAGAACTGCTTTGTGTTTGTTATGATAAAGCATTACTCAGATTCCACCATGGTTGTTGTGCCAATTAGTCATGAATGGCACTTTGAACGAAATCATACGGGAAACATACGACTTCACCCGTGATGTTTCATTTGGCGCAGACTCTGGGTTGTGAAAGGGTCAGTTGAATGAGCTTTGACAACCAAAAAAGGCCAGAGACATGTGCACATTAAACTAAAACAACGAACAAGTAATAAATCAACAAGTAATAAAAAAAAGTTGAGCAAGTAATAAAAATATGGCACAGACAGGCTAAGGACACTTTTATTATATATAACTTTCTTTGATTTCAAAACATGGCAGACTTATAGGTTTGGATCACAATTTGCAGTTTGTAAGTGTTCTTTGTAGTCAGCAGGTTTTGTCATTTAGATGAATTAACTGATTTCACGGTTGCTTTAATATTTCTGAGATCTCAGCGGTTTCACAGTGTCCCAACCAGCTGTGATAAGATGAGCAGTTTTCCCATACTAAAGCCGTAAATGCTGTGGGGTGCAGTAAAATCATAACCATTCAGAACAGCATGTGGACGAGTCCTTTTATGGTTTTCCTTGTGGAACTTGAGACATTTGTCATAAAATATCCAGTGTTTTCACGATAAAATTCATTCTTGTCCAATTTGTTATGTTTGATATAAATGAGGTGTGGGATTTTAGTTCACTGAATTTTGGCGTAGGTGGTAAAAATAAACAAGCTTTTAGCACTTCTGTTGCGTTGCACCTGTTTAGGACATGCTGTAACAGTGACTATATGGCTGTTTCAGGATCAGAATGTACTATACTCTCAATAAAGATTCCAAAAAGAGGCCTTTGCAGTGATGCCATAGAAGAACCATTTTGAGTTCTTAAAGTGTCATATTTATCTTATTGTGATGAAGATTGCTGTGGAAAGGTTCTATAGATGTTGAAGTAAGAGTGTTGCTCCTAAATAAATCTTTATGAACACTTATTATAATTTGACCATGCCAGTTATTAACTTCAACGAGCCATATTGTTTAATGAAAGGTTGGACGATATGCTGGTAGACGGTAGAAATTTGTCAGCCAGTAGAGATTTTGGACTGTCGTCTCTATCGCGGTCACGCTCATGTGACGTTGGTCATGAAAACGTATCGTTTTCATGCATTTTAAGCATTGCGGTTTGAAAACAAGTGATTTTAAGGCGTTGAACTCATTTTGCTATATTCACACGCTGTCAAAGAGACTGTTTTTGAGTGCAGCCAGAGTTATTTTTACCATTTTATAGGTGAAATACACACACTTGTATGTGTCAAAATGCTCTTCTTTGCAAGTATGCTTGTAAACAGTCATTTATGTCTTAAGTGAAAGCAAACAGCTGAGAAAGAAAAAACATATGTAACAGTATGTTGGATCCAGGCAGCTCTTAAAGTGACAGCTGTCTAATATTCCTGCTGTCTGTAATTCATGTTAATCAAACAACAACAAAAAAATCTCTCACTGCTCTTGACTAAATCACTTTTGTAGCTTTAATAAGAAGAAATATATATTTAATTTACACAGTAAAAAAATTGCAGTGTTTTTATACATTTGATTACTTAATACAATGTATGTAGCTTATTTATTTGTTGTACTGTAGTTTTTTTGTCCTATTGCTTGTAATTAGTTTTGTGTTGAATCATGGACTGCAGTGTTAATTTTGACAGCAAATTTTGATTTAGTCTTAGTCATAGTCTTTAAGTTTTAGTCTAATGTTAGTCATCTGAATTGTAGTTTTAGTCTAGTTTTAGTCAGCTAAATATCATACGATTTTAGTCGTCTAAATCTACAGTAGATTTAGTCAGCTAAAATCTAATGGGTTTAGTTACAGTATAATGCATTTATTAAGCATTTTACTGAAATTTCCGATCGCTTATATAGGTTTGATATCATAATAGTCACAGATTTAACTGCTGTGACATGCAACATGTCTTTATATTAAAATTAAATGAAACCACTTCTTATAAAGAAACAAGAACATGGTCTTCTTTTCAATGAACTACCAATGGTTATATAGGCTAATTATGCATTCTTTATAACAAATTATTTACCACATTCTTTATTCTTTCAAGCAGACATATTCATTAATATCAATTAATTTTGATTAATCTTTATTAGGACTACTAAAGTGATTCAGTCAAGAGCATTGAGTGATTTTCTGTCTTTCTTTTGTTGCTTGCTTGACATCAATGCCACACACAATGGCAACTAAATTAGGCTGCTGTCCCTTTAAAACCGAATGCACAGATGCAATGTACTGATACGCGTCTGATATTCTCCCAACTGTTTACATTCACCTAAGATGTAACCACATTAATATTTATCAAAAATGGACAATTCGACATCATTTTGTGTGTATTTCTCCATTCATATGATGCAAAAGAGAACTTGTGCACTGTGTGAGGGGCGCTGCTTCAGTGTATGCACTCAGAAATATGTATGAAAATATATATTTAAGAGAAATATGTTATGTATAAAATATGTATATTTATATATAAAATAAATTTTATACAAATTATAATAAATACATATACTTTATGTAAATATTTCTTAAATATATGCATGAATGTGTTTGTATTTATATATACATAATAATTACACACAGTACACACACATATATTAGGCAAACTCATTTGACAGCCCTAGTTTTTTTGCATCGTCAAATTTATGCATACATCTGCTCTTCTCTTACTCCCAGATATTGACATTTTTAAATGTTTTATGAGACGTGCAGAAAATGTATGCTAGCTTATGTCCCGCTGGATAGATCAATAGGCTATGATACAGTTAAACTGTACGCATCTAACCTCCCACGCAGCAGATTCGTTCTGAATGAATCTCTTCCCAAATCGTCCCTCCCTAATATTTTCGTTGCATTTTTATTAGTTGACGAAAATGTCAATAGATTTTCATCATAGTTTTTGTCATTCAAAATGATTTTTATTTCATTATTGTTTTGTTTTTGTCAGTGGAAAAAAATGTTGTTGATGAAAATTATGATAAATTATTTGTCAACGATATTAACACTGATTCACTGTTTACTTGTCTGAGTGATATGGACGCTGCTGACAAGAATTATAAAATGTCTATGGTATCAAAAATTTTGATTTAATAACCTTATTTAAAGCAAAAATAACTATTTCGTGATTTATATTGTTACTGTGAAATAAAACTACTCATATTGTGATATAAGATGCAGTATATTTATATCTTTTTGTACCTTGCGTTAAAAAAAATAGCAATCTCATGGGAAAGCTACATTCTAACCCGGCAGGTTTAAGTGATTGCATCTACGGCTGGTCAGAAATAACATCTGCATCAGATTAAAGATGAATTGATGTTTTAGACAAAGCCTTGTACTCATTAAAGTGGTTATGATAGGATATTTGCCAATCTCTGACAAGATTTGGAAATGTGTTTTGATAGAACATACCAGGTCTTTCTGAAAATTTAGTGTGTGGGCTACGTGCGCTTTGTTTCGTTTGAATGGCATGAGAACAGGTGGGATTTGTCCCATATAAGGCTTTATGGATGTATGTTTGAACTCTGTCGATGACCTTTTACTTTACACACAAAGTATACTTCAAAAAATGTTTCAGCAAAATGAATGCCATAAATGTCATCTAATACAGTGACATTCATACATTTTAGATGTGACTTTTTAAGCGTCCAAATACGTTTTAAGCCCAATGTGCATTTACATTACAAACAGATGCTTCTTACCTCAGAGGCTCACAATACGAAACATACCGTCTCATCTCTCACTCGACATTAGACCATTAAAATTGACGCTTTGTCTTGTAGTGTAAATAACAAGGACACAGAGGACACTCTAAATAATGAGATGAATTTCAAATAAGATGTCACATATGCTCGCTTCGTTTCGTTCGTCCGCTGGCTCAGTTTGTGGTGTCATGCTCAGTTTGTTGGATTCCATGTTGTAGCAGATTTTTGTTCATGTCTGACAAGAACAGAAATTGTGTGTCCCAAGTAATTTGTCAAACACTCGGTTGCATCCTGGCCGGGTTCGTTGAAAAAGTGTACGTATAATCTGTGTTCGGATGGAAGGATGAAATTAATTTTGTTGTGCCTTGATCATCTTGTTTGTTTCTTCCTGCTCATAATTTACTAAAAGGCTCTATGTTCTGCCTCAGTTGCGGCAGATTTTACACATGCCAAAAAGTGGTTAACAGAGGTTGAGGAATATTGTGCAGTATTTGTTGACTTACAATTATGTCAGTCTATTTAAAATTTTAAATGAATTAATCACATTATATGCAGATTAACTAATAAGCATTCAGCTGTCAGCATTGCAAAATAAACCCTGACAGGACGCCCACACAGTGCTAAACAAATGAATAACTACACGAAATAGTTTTAAGTGGACATTATTTTAGATTTTTTACCTGTATATTATATGTTGTTCAGCTAAGAAAAGAAATCCATTAATATACAGTCGGTCTAGCAACAAGAAAACTGAAGACCAAGAAACTAGCGACCCACAGTGTGATGAAAATTGGTGTGGTGAGAACGGTGTTCCCACAAACTGAATTAAACAAAAACACCCTAATTTACATGACCAAGTTGAACACATAGTTCATAGAATCTGTAAATCAATTTTATTCACATGAATTATACAAGCGGGGCAATTCACTCCAATGTATTGTGGGGTGAACGATTCACAATCAGACTTTCCATTTTTGAGAGAGAACCATTTAGAATGAACTGATTCGCTAGATTTACTCAATGCGTTTAGGTGAGAGAAGACCGGGATGAACCGATTCACTACAATAAAGCGAACTTTCCCATGTACAGTGCTGTGGTCTATTTGAGAGATAACCATTTAGATTGAACTGATTCACTACAATGACTCGGACATTCCAATGCTAAACAGTTGAGGTCAAAAGTTTACATACACCTTGCAGAAGCTGCAAAATGTTAATTATTTTACCAAAATAAGAGGGATCATACAAAATGCATGTTATTTCTAATTTAGTACTTGCCTAAATAAGATATTTCACATAAAAGACGTTTACATATCGTCCAGAAGAGAAAATTAATTCTTAATGCTGTGTTGTTACCTGAATGATCCACAGCTGTGTTTTTTTTTTCCAGCTGTTCACGAGCCCCTTGTTTGTCCTAAATAGTTAACCTGCCTGCTGTGCTTCAGAAAAATCCTTCAGGTCCCGCAAATTCTTGTGTGTGTGTGTGTGTATTTGAACCCTTTCCAACAATGACAATATATGATTTTGACACCCATCTTTTCACAACCAAGAGACTCATGCAGTTACTACAGAAGGCTCAAATGCTCAGTGATGCTCCAGAAGGAAACCCAATGCTTTAAGAGCCGGAGGGTGAAAACTTTTTGAATTTGAAGATCAGGGTAAATTTAACTTGTTTTGTCTTGTGGGAAACATGTAAGTATCTTTGTAGCTTCTGAAGGGCAGTACTAAATGAAAATATGATCTTTATGCAAAATGTACACATCTTCATTCTGTTCAAAAGTTTACACACCTGACTCTTAATGCATTGTTTTACCTTCTGAAGCATCAGTGAGCGTTTGAACCTTCTGTAATAGTTGCATATGAGTCCCTTGGTTGTCCTCGGTGTGAAAAGATGGATCTCAAAATCATACAGTCATTGTTGGAAAGGGTTCAAATACACAAAAATGCTGACAAACTGAAGAATTTGGACCTGAAGATTTTTCTGAATAACAGCAGGCAGTTTAACTGTTCAGGACAAGCAAGGGACTCATGAACTATCACTAAAAAAGAGGTAACAATGCAGTAAGAATCAAGCGTATGTAAACTTTTGAATTCTTTTTGATAAATTAACAATTATTTAACAATTATTTTCTCTTGTGAACTATATGTAAACGTCTATTATGTGAAATATCTTATTCAGGTCAGTACTAAATTAAAAATAGCATGCATTTTGTATGATCCCTCTTATTTTGGTAAAACAATTAACATTTTGCAGATTCTCCAAAGTGTACAGTGTGTAAACTTTTGACCTCAACTGTATTTGAGAAAAAGAGAGATATACATTTCTCAAATATATTTGAGAGAGAAAATCAAATGAACCGATTCACTAGAATAAAGCAGACTTTGCAATGCTCAAATAAGAAAAGCAGAGAGAATAAGGTGTGTTCTATTCCCTCTATATTAACACTGCAATGCATTTAGTATCATTGTCACTACACAGCGACTTTTTGGAAAAAGTAGCTTGTTTCTGGAATGTCTACATTACTTTAAAAGCATCTGTCATGCTAAAGGACAACGTAGGTAAGTTAGTAAGCGTACTAGTTACTTCTCAACAACACTGTTTTCATCTGCACTGCATTGTGGGTCTAAAAAACCATATGGCATTTGACTGTTGTGTCGTGTTTCTTATCAGCTGACTATGGTACAGTGCTTCCATATTATTGTTCTTTTGGATTCTACTGCGCTGCTTTTTATTTGTTATTTTCTATGTAAACACGTTAGACAGATGTCTTTAAACGTTGGGCTGTGTCTCATTTCCCTTCCTATTTTTAGAAAGTTTTAGGCCCTGTCAAATAGTGTCAGTTTCAAAACACTGGGCCGCAACGATTTCTTTCAATTTTCATCGCTACGTCTTGCGTTTTTAAACACAAGAACATGGTCTGTCATGGTCCTTTAAAAGTTTAAATAGACTAATGTATGACTGACAGCTTGTGCAAGTCATGTTAAACGTAAAAAAGTTAACAAGACAAAGTTCTTTGGTCTTCGCAGATTTACATTGTTTTGCCCCCGTACGTCATTACGAAACAGAAAGAGGATAGCAATTAATTATTTCTAGCACATCATAATCAATTCAATTTGTGGACATTATTAGGGCAGTCGTATGAATGTGACTCTGGATGATAAGCCCATACCGTACGCATTTTACCACATTGTCATTATGGAGGTACTGCCTTTGTTGGGTTGTATGAATTATTTCCAGTGGCGCTTTTTCAGCGCTGGGGTGGTCTATTGTTTGCCTCAGACAGGGTCTTAAACAAGGGGGAGATACTCATACATTTTGCATGCTAAGAGACTTGATAGCTGATATATTCTTTCACTGCCTTGTTCTGTTTTCCCTCGATCTTTATTATTTGAAACCATTTCATTGTTAATGAATTCTCATTAACACCTCTATTATCTTATTCTTTGGGGCCATTGTGCTTTGTTGATTTTAGACCCTACATAACATTCACGTAGTCGGAGAGTAAAAAAGAATTGCTTTCTAAAAGAATGGCCTAGGAAAGTTGAAATTCTCTCTAAATATGAATTATTTATCTGTCTATCTATCTGTCTGTTTAATATAAATTCAGTGTTATCACACTGCAGGCATGCAAGCAGTTGTGTTTTTATATTGTATCTACTAGCTGCTTATGTAAGTGTGAATTAATGACTTCCCTTTAATAAAAACACATTCCCACGTGCCACCCCTTCACTTTTACACATCATGCTAAGTAACAAATGACACTTACGCCACCTAAAGATGAGCAATATTTGTCTGATATTGAGGTGTATATTAAATTTCCCTGTCACACATCTCTTTATCACACCTCGTTGTAAGATCCACTGTATAGATTCCTTTTAACAAAAATCGTGCTGGATATCCTGCTGTGAGCTGTTCTCAGAATTGCTTCGCAGTTGCTGAATGATGAATTAACCGTCTGCATTACTACATAATCTGCCAAGGTATTAACATAACACATTATAGTGTTCGAGGCTTAGGAGTTTTGAGCATATTTTAACATCCAAAGTAATGTAATTCAGCAATAATGAGCTGTTTTAATTAAAGTCAAAAGTTACAATGTATAAAATTCTTTGTAAGCTCATATTAAGCAATCCCCCCTGCACCTAATGTTAAGCAGTCTCTCATTTGAGACCAGCAGGTTTGATATGGAGATTTTTCTTTCTTTCTTTTTTTTTTTAAACACAGAACTACCTTTTTAAGGTTTAAAGGGGGAATATCACTGTTGGCAAAATGGGCTTTTTATAAAACTTGGCAGTTTTTGAAATAGAAACGTGAACATTCACATGAACATAAAATTGTTGCTATATGATCAGAGAAAACAAAGAAAAATGGCTAAGGATAGGATATATAGGATAGTAATATCTTGGGTATTTAGTTTGCTACTGAGTTTCTCAAAAATAACTCTTATAGGGGTCCTCG